>SMGT01009061.1:180201-197645 GCA_004794575.1 Lanistes nyassanus | reverse complement strand
CTAAAATTGAACTGATATTATGTAAAAAGGCCAGAACTAAATAAAATAAAAACTATAATTTTAAACACAGAACTGAATAAAAATAAAAATTGTTGATTTCCTTGAAAACTAAAATGAACTAAAAATAAAAATTAATTTTATAAAATAAAATAAAAACTAAAACTATAATTAATATCAGAACTAAAATATCACTGGTATGGACTACTCAGAGGAGAATGTGTTTTCTCCATGTCTTTTCTTCCTATACTTAATATATCTTTTGGCATTATTAATAACTACTCTTGCATGCTCCTTGAATATCACTCATAGCAAGAGGTGGTGGTCTGTGCCACTCTTGTCACTCTTGCCACTCTTGCAAGATTTTTTCTGCTTTCTGGATCTAGTCCTTCCTCTTGTTTTTATTTTGGCAATGTGTGGTTTCTCCTAGGGTAGAGGGTGGAGAGACATTACGTTTCTTCAAAATAAATTCTGTTTGTTGCTTACAAGATACACACTCTGTACAGTGCCCAAAACATCTAATTCAGTCTAAATGGGGATGCAAAATATATTTTAATCATTTCTGTCGAACGCCAAAGATTTAGCAGTTCCAGTAAAATAACTTTGAATATCAGTATCAGGGATTATACAATAATAGAACAATTTTTATATTGAAAATCTCATTTGAAAATACAACATATTTATGCAAACCTGATTGACCCTAATAAAAACTGCTAAGTTGCTGCTCAGAATTCATTGCAATTGGTGACCTTTACCCTTTTTTGTGGGGCAGCATGGGGTGGGATGGGGGGTTAAAAATCTGATATTTTATGAAAATGGTTGTTGTTGACAGTGGTTGCAATCATATATTTAGCAGGTGAGCATCATTATAGTTAAGATCACATTCCACTGTTGTCCTGACAACAGGCAATCCAAGAACAGATGAGGCTTCATGGCCAGGAGCCAGTGTCTGTTCAGGATGTGAAGGACGAAATCTTTGACATGGTCAAGCCAGCTGACCCTCTGCACATCACCGTCCAGGATCTGATAAACAGGTCAGAAATTCTCACATGCTGGAACGTATCTCTTGAGTCATTTCGCGAATATAGCAGGCTCATGAACAGAGATCATGACATATGCCATCATATCTTACGTTATACTGCCCATCATCTCTGTAGCACCACCATGGAAACACTAAGATTTACTTAATGTGTCTGTACTGTCATTAATAAAGCCTTTTATGTTGTTTTAGTTTTGTGTTTATGTCCTTGAAGATGTACTGTTGTGCACATCACTGGGCAAGACGATTGTATTGCATTCTCGTTACGTTTATCTTTCATATCTTTAATAACATTTATAATTGACCTGTTCTGTACAAAGTGCACTTTGTTTTTAATTTGTGGCATTGTGTATCTATTGTGTGGCTTTTATCATAATACCTGTTGTACCTATTGTGTTACTTGTGCTGGTTGCATGGCTTGTACCATTGCATAGGCTGTACCATTATGTGGTTTGTACCATTGCATAGGTCATACCATTATGTGGTTTGTACCATTCTTTTGCAGTGGGAAAGGAGACACAGTTGTAAGCATCCTCACCGACCTGAACGACTTTTGGACATATGAAAACCGAGAATACCTGGTGCCAGAACTCACTGAAGACGCTTCCGCTTCCTGACACACCTGTCATTTTGGGAAGTTTTTTGCAATGCTGTAGTGAGCAGCACTAGAGGAGGCCATCATCCAGTGTTTGGAGCAAAGCAAGGGTGGTTTCTGTCTAGTCTTGTGTTTGTGGGAGTGTCACTGAACCAGTATTTTGTGGACAGACATTGGTTGGTTGTGATTTTGCAGGGTGTAGGTGACGTGGTGGCAATGACTAGAGTGACATGGTATCGGAAGTGATTTGAACTAACTTGAAGCAATTTTTCTTTTAGCAACCAAAGATGTAAGTACTTAACTCCACGGCTTGGTCAAGATACGAGATGGCATTTAAAGAAATGGGATAGTCCAAGAATACAGGTTTTCTTTGAGCTGTTAACCCTTACACTGTCGAAGGATGCATGGCTATGAGCTCAACAGGGAAAGCCACGATCGTACCCCATCGCGCTGTAAATGTTAAAATTAGGGTAATCACAGTTAGGGTAATCTACGTTTATTTCATTCCTATGATAACCTGTTAAATAATGGCAGCATGTGGTTCTTACTATAAGCCAAAGAGCAGAACAGATGTAGATGAAATCTGTTTAAACATACTTACGTCCGTGTGGAGGACGGTGCACTATGTGCATGCATGCCTATGCACATGGGGCGACGTACATGTATATGTGCAGGCAAGCTTATTGGCATATTTACATCTGCAGTTTTGCGCTTGTGAAATGGACAGTGTGTGCTTTGTTTTGCATTTATAACTTGCAGTACAGGATTGTGTGGGACCATATCACACATCCCCATCCCAATAGAATACTGATGTAGTTTGAAGGTCAGGAATAGTTGTTTAAAGGGCGCCAGGATCTTGATACAAGATTTTGATCTACTGGTGTACAGCTTTGCTGATTCCTTAGGATCTGATGTCATAGTCTTTGCTCCATGTGCTGCATTCACGGGACAGTTCTAGGGTTATTGCCATTTCTTGTAGCTGGTAATCAGTCTTGCCTAGTGCAAAGGACACCTCTCAACCAATTTGATTGTCACACCAATTGAGATAGCGGTTCCTATGTGGACTTGAACATGTAACCATGGAATGTTCACATCATTTCACTGCACCAGTGAACAAATTGCTCAGATTGTTGTGTCATGCTTAAAGATTCTCACCAGATAGCATTAGTGCTGAGAATGCATATGAACTGCACTCGGTTTGGTCTGAAACTTTGGTGTGTGTGTGTGTGTGGGTGGGTGCACATCTTGTTGTGATACCTCAGAGTGAAATTTTTTTCAAAGGTAAATTTGTGTAAAACCCTGAGTTGGAGTGAGATGCCACTTAGAGATTAAAAAGTTATGTCACTGGTCGTTAGCACTAGATTCCAAGTGTGATCCAAGGTCCGTGCAAATACTGCCATGCGGTGCTCTTTTTTCTTGTATCTTGTTTTGTGGAAACATGATCCGTTGCAATTTTGTGTGTAACTGATTGCCTGACTACAGTTTTGCATGGGAGGATACGAGTGTCCTCAGTGAGGCACTTTCTGAGATAAAGTATTACACAGCAGCTCAAAATCCATTGTCAAATCATTCCATGTAATTTTCAAACATGCAACCAAAAGGGAGAATAAAAAGTACCATAGTCTTATGTTTTATGTATTGTTGTGGGGGGAGGGGGTAAGATTGAGCAGAAAATGGCAAAATAAAACCATAAGCTCATTTGGCATCTTTCTGCTATCAATCTAGTGGTTCTTTCAGTGCACAGTAATAGGACCCCCATCTCCCCCTCCCCCAGTGCAAAATCGCCATGGGGGGGGGTAAGCATTGTCCCTCTGAAATACCTACCTACATACATCAAGACAACATCACGGTCCATATTAATAAAGAACAAATGAGGACCGAGCACTTAAATTATGGAGGATCTGCCAAGTTCCTTTCTTTCGGCCCTCTCTTTGCTACGTGTTTGGGTACGGTAAGCTCCCTTGGGCACACACGTCTGCATACGGCTATGTGTGAGCGCTGCCAGTATCTTTGTTGGAGTTATCACAGTCCATAGTCAACGCTTGGAGGTGCGGTCAAGTAGTGGAGGAATGTTTTCCTGTTCACGTAAAGGACACAGACTAAACAGTCTACAAGGTGGGCCAGTTTCACCAGACAGGACAGAACCTAGACAGACGCCCAGGCTGACAGCGTGGCAAATAAAGGTCATCTCGCCAACCATCGCCTTGTCTTTGACACTACTAGAGTCGACAGTTTAGTAAACAAGAATTTTCACACAGTCACACTAGTACTTCATACAATAAAGAACATACAGCTTTACTCCACATTTTCGCTTTGACAAGCGAGGATACTCAGAGACCAAGAGAGATCTGGGTGGCGTTAGTCATCTCCGTCATCGGACACAAAAAGATCAGAAAGAAGAAAACAGAACCACGTGTCAGTGGCTTGTATCGACAACTTTGCATTTTCTGGACTGGGTAGGTTTTCGGGCTGCTTGCAGGGTTGTATAACAGAAGGGAGAGGGTGAGGTTATTAAGTCATGGAGAGGTGGGGATGGAGTGGGTAAGAAGACGGACAAAACCCGGACGACCAGCCTTGTGGACAGACATTGGTTGGTTGTGATTTTGCAGAGACGCGGGATCAGAACCACGACCCTCTCTGTATTGGCGACTAGCGTCCTTTCAGAAACTGGGCCACGAACTGGACGGGAATTTTAGCCGACCGAACTATATATAGTACTCAGTGAGCGAGATGTTTTGAGCTGGCAAAATGTTTTTGTGTGAAAGGAACTGCACGAATGCCACTTGATCCCTTGTTTTCGTGCCCAGTCAGCTTTGACCTTCCAATCGCACACCTATGCGGGTCGGCTCTCGGTCTGTGCTTGAAGTACATAATTCGTCCGGTTACCTGTCATGCGCAGTGTCGCGCGTACACCAGCCGTGATTGGAGCGGTGACAACTTGCCCGACTCCCACGTAAATGTGCTGAAATTCTTTCAAAGTAATGTTGTCAGGCAAGCATTGATAACCTTTATGCAAGAAACATCGGTAATTTTATTGACCCGATTGAGAACCGCAGTGCCTTTATTGGAATGTCTAGCAGTTGCAGAGCATGAAGTCAGGGTCAGTTGCGCGAAGATCGGGTGGCATTTATATACCTCGTCGTCAACAAGGGGATCGGGTGGCATCTATATTTACCTCGTCGTCAACAAGGGCATATACCGAGGTGCGAGCAGTCGAGTGCACGACTAGAGGGGTGGGACAGGTGTTGAGACCGCTGAGAAATGCGAGCTCAGTGTTTATTATACCCGCTGCAGTGCACGTTGATCTCGCAGTGTGGACAGTGTCTCAGGTGAGGTTAGATAAGAGACAGAAGCATGACAGAAGTACCTGAGAGAGTCTACTCATAGTTTAATCTATTAAATTTAATATGTGGGTAAGTCGGACTGCGTTCTGTCTACCTCTGCTTTAATTGGGAACCAGCCAATCTGTGTATAGGCTGTTGTGATACCAGCAAGACGTGCGCCACGGAAGAGTTCCACGAACAAAGGGTTATAATCTTGGGGTGTGAGCAGCATGGCTACGTTCACCAGCACGAAGGAGCGCTTCAAGGCAGTGAGCAGGAAATATCTGGAGGGCGAGCCCCAGGGCTCAGCTGATCCCAATGACGTAATATGGCTCTTGGTCCCCATCGACGACGCAGACAGCGAGGACAATGCTAAGTTCTCAGACTTTCGCTCGGAAGCGGACGTGCATGGCTGCCACAGGGTTCGGGACACAGCCAACAGCAACATCAGCAGACAGACGACGCCTGAGAACAGGAGCGGGAAACAACGAAGAAAAGCACTTCGGAAGAGGGTGAGCGATGTGAAAATAACTGAAAGCCGCTTCGGTAGAATTCTTTCTGTGCTCCTGTGTTCAGATGTTAAACGACTTCACGATAACTGCTAAAATACCGTACAATCATTACAGCAGCTTTTGTAGGCCTAATGGTATTTGCAACACATAGCTGATAAAGCATGGACCAAGGCTGAAGCAGATAACCGTGTGATGCTTATAGATAAAGATGGAATGAGGGTATCTGATATACGTGTCTGCGTGCGTCTGTTCATATGTGGCTGTGCGCGCGTGCGTAAGGGCATATGTTTACAGGTGAGGAAGCACGTGTGGAGGTTTGTCCGCGGCAGTTGGAAGTACCTGAGAAGAGGAATGGAAGAATATTCTCGCTCAAGTGGCCTGGCTGCCATGTTTTCGTGGGGTGTGAACCTCAACAGCATGGGACGTTAGCGACTCTGTGCCAAACTGCCATCACATAATCCTGGCCTCCCGCCGTGGCCCTACATCAGCTGTTTCAGACAACACAGTTCCGCCGTAGCGCCAAGTGACCTGTGTATGTGTGTGGCTTTCGTGATTCACGAAGGCCACGATATGTGACCCTGTGGCAGTCGATGTTCAGATATGAGTGGGGTAGAAGCGCGGGTGAAGTTGCAGCACTTCATGCTACTCGGTGTGGACAGATGACTGAGCATTGTTCCAGAGTAGTCGTTCGTTCTAGTGTTTATCGTCATTGTAAATATAAATGCTGATGTGCAGTAACTCGATCCTTCTGCGTGATCCCCACAAAACTGTGTCCCCTGTCATGGCAGGGAGGGTTTACCTGCTTCTGCCTTTCCCTACACCCTGGGCACTCGACTGGATCAGCATCTTTATCAGCAGTTTGACACCGAGATACCTGTTATGTACTGTAAATGGCAGAGCATTTTCAGCTAGGAGGGACAATTGACGTTGGCCACAGCAGTGGGACAGTTCAGCCGAGACAAGAGCCTGCTGTGTGACTGTGATCGAGGAAGAGACAGAAGGAAGAGGTGGTGGGCTTACAGTTTAGTAATTCCCACTCCTCTCTCCCATTGTGTAGGTCTGAGTGCAGTTCTGCTACAGACACGATATGTATAGTGCGTGTGCAGTGCAGTGTGCTGATGGCTTCCACACTTCACTCGATCAGGGCCCAGATGCATGATCAAAACCCATGCAGCGCCACGATCGGCAGTTATACTACTGTCTCATATTATGTTCTCTCTCATCATCCGAACCTAAAATAAAATGTTTGGGAATATTACGAGACATTAATTTGCCTTTATACTTGTCTATGTTTGAACAAAATCTTACCAGTTCTTCGGCATCTTTTAATTGGTCTTTGGGGAGTAACTAGGGAAACACATGTATTATGTTACTCTGGGCTACAGCTTTGCGAGACCAGTGCTTATCTGAATCTGCCCCTCGCTGCCCTTTCTGCTTGCATGGACGGGGTTGGGGCCTTGGGGGTCCCCACAGCACACAGTTTTCAAAGGTCACCCATCAACAAGTCGGTACAACTGTTGCATGAATGTTCCCATCTTTATATACTTGGAATGTGGGTGAAAGTGATGAGGTTAGAGATTTAACTGGAATGCCTTTGACAGTGACTAGTACCCCGTGGGCTGACTCCCTGTTCACTGGACAACAGTTCCTTCTTCGCGTCTTATATTTTGCAATGTGTACAGAAACATTTGCTGTAAGGACTCCGCCATTTGCAAATGTCTTCAGATTTCTGTCTCTGTCTCTGTTTCTGTCTCTCTCTCTCTCTCTGTCCCGCGTCAGTACAAGTCGCGTTACTTACCAAAGTTACAAACTTACAAGTTACGGGAGTTTGGTGTCGGTCTCTAGGAGATCTGACCCATCGACAACGGCAAAATTTGAGTGAAGCATCAACAAGGTAAAAAAAAAAAAGGCTTGCAGCATGGCCAGAAACTAGTTGAGGACCCGCACAGTATCGGACGTCAGGAATCATCTACACACAGCGTGCACAGTGAAGGAAGTGGGTATTCATGCAGTAGCTCTGCGGAAACTCCGTGCGCCCCGAATGCACAACAGGAATCGGACAGTACTGCTAATGTAGTGTCGGCGCTTGAAGAAGTACAGTGCCCCACTGTCATGCACTGCTCAAGTTTTGAGTTTCTTTTTACTTTTACCCTCGGGGGGTATTCAGAAAAAAATGTCAAAGAACCCGTCGATCGTAGTTCACCTGGCATTAGAATATACATATATTGATATAAATAAACTCAATGATTAATAAACACACAAATAACACGCTCAGCCACGCACGCGGACGTACCCACACGCAAAAACACAGGCACCTTTTCATCTATTCATTAATGCGCTCTACTGAGAAGTATTTTGACAAAATTCACTACTTTGGTCAACACCCTTTTGTTTTTACAAGAAAAGAGTTTATTGAGCTTAAATGTATTTGCCGGCTCAAGGATGGTGTCGGCGCGGTGCAGCGCTCAGCTGTAAATTTGTCACAGCAACTATGACGACGACAACAACGTCTGCTGCAGCTGTGTCGTCCTACACTGCAGCGACAAGAGACATGACACAATCGAACAACTCCGACAAAAGCTTCAAAAAGTTATCCCTTTCATCATAGGAAGCAACAGCAAAACCAAACAGGTCCCCAGGGACGCAGACACAACCAGGAAACACGGTGACCCAGTCAACAAGCAGCAAGTTGACGCGCGGGGTGCGTGCCACGCGCGATTGAAAAAGTGCAGAAAAACTGGAGCCAATCAAAATACAGTCTTACGTAAAATATGCTAATCTCTTAGGGTCACCACTGAAAACGTTGCAGTTTTCTGGAAGATCTTTACTGCGTATAACCCACCCCTACCCCTAGCCCCCACCCTAACCCCACCCCTTAAATTCCCCTAGCACCCCACCCTAACCCCACCCCTTAAGTTCCCATAACTCCCTCCCCCCGCCCCCGGAAAGACATGCGAAATATAGCTCGCTATTTGATTGGCTCCGCTTTTTACGTCTGTCCCTTTCTAGCTTGGTACAGTTCCCTTGTTTTACATTTAAATAGAGCTCGTCATTTGATTGGCTCCAGTGAATTAGAGCTTGTACGGGCTGACCTAGGAAAACCACAGTCGGGCGAGAGCTGCGCAAGACAGCAGGTGTCAGGCTACAGCTTGTGACATTTTGGTGACAGTAGCTCGCATTTTGAACTGGAATGTTGAAGGGTTGCTTGCTAAACTATGTCACGTTGATTTTTTTAAACTGCAATATATCAATAAGTTTGACACTGTGTGTTTTAAAGAAACCTTTCTTGAACCTGATAACCACCTAGACTGTTTCTCTGAGTTTGAGCAGTTTTTCAGCCCAGCTGCAAAACTCACGTCTCAAGGAAGAGGCTCTGGCGGTCTTCTCGTTTTGTTTAAATCAACATTCAAGCGGTTTGTACACAGGTTGAACTGTACAGATGACAACACTGTTCTATTACAGTTTGATAAAGCGTTTGGTAGTGACAAAGGTATTGTATTTTGTGAAACTGATGTCGCGCCTTATGACTCGATCGTAGTAGTTCAGCCAGAGACATGTCACAGTAAAGTCTACCATACATATACAGTAATAAGACCTTATAAGACCTTCCCGTGTACGACCCCTTCCAGCATACGACCCAAAACTTTTTGACGGAGACAATTTACTATGTAAACGACCTTCTGTTTACGACTCCCTCCTTAACCCGACCACCGACCGACGAAAGTGGCTGGTTTTGCACAGTATACGACTTTCCCTGGTCGAGCGGAAAAAGGTTAGCAGACTTTTCTTTGCAAAGATGTTCACTGAGAAAGGAGAAATGTCGACCTCAAATCCCATGAGAAGCGTAAAAGAACTTTTAAATCTAGAAAAGAGAGTGAAAGTTCTCCTAACAAAGAAGTCGGTAATAAATATTACACCGACACACATTTACGACGTTACACCTAACGGACTGGATGAAGTGACGGTTTTGTACAATATACGACTGCGTGTCTTTTCGACATTTCACAGAAGGACAAATAGATTATATCACAGATTTTGTTGTAATTCATTCCTGAAAGTCCGATTTCATATTCCATGTTTAAGACGCCAGACAGCGCTTGAAATGTTTAATCACATGTAAACTGCGAGTTGCGAGGGGTAGGTAGCGGGTAGAGGGCTGCGTCACACGAATGTGTGATTTCAGTAATTGAGACGCGAAAAAAAATCAAAACACATGTAGTTGACTGCCATGATAATATACATGGAGATGCATTTATATCTCACCCCATCACGGTGATCCGTACATAAACCTTCATGTACTAACGTTTCACTCGTTATAAGACCTGATTTTGCCTGTTTTCTCAAAATCGTATATTGGAGGTTTTACTGTAGTAGATGTTCTACAGTATGTTCTGGATTGCATCCTGCATTTGGAACGATGTTGGTTCCTATCGCCAGAACAGGAAAATACAACTCTGTATTGTTAGACAGTGACAATGACCTGCACAGCGTTGCGCGCTCACAGTTGTATGAACACCGAGAGTAGGATATTGTTTCTTGTTTCGGCAGGTTACACTGGTCAACACTGAAATCGTTACTGACTTAAAAAGTCCTAATCTGTAGTATCTTTGTGTGCTGAACACGAATATGACCATGAAATTTTTTAATTGGCTCTCGTTTTGAAGATATTTCACATAGTTCATTTTCTATATTTCATCGTGTAAATTTATCCAGTAGGACTGTAACAACATCCTAAAAAAAGCCTAGAGTGATGTAATATTGCATCACATTGCATAATACTATCATGCACACATCATCCAGAGTTGACTGCATCGTTTTCTGATGAAATGCAGTACTACTGCCAGGCGGCTGCTGAAGTAAGCTGACGTCAGCAGTGTACTATATAAGTTCAGTCGGAAAGGTTGAGCATTTAAAATATTTCAGACTTTGTGCGGTAAAGTTTAAGCTACTGTTACATAAAACTTATTATGTTATCCATTTAGTTACAATACAGAACACTAAAGCCTCGAAAGTGCATTAATACCGTGGACAATTTTGCTATATTTGTGGGGAAGTGATATTTGCCAACCAGAAGAAAAGCAGACAAAATGTAGCAGTTGGAGAGCAGAATATCCAGCACCCAGCTCTGGTCGAGGCTCACAAAATCCTTTCTACCACCCCTTCACATCAAACTAGGTTTGAGGAAGCACTTCGTGAAAGCCATGGACCAGACTTCGCCAGCTTTCCGATACCTGCATGTAAAATTCCCTCGACTCGGCGAGGCAAAGATTAAAGAGGGAGTTTTTGTGGGTCCTCAGATTCGAGAGCTCTTCAAAGATGACCGGTTCAACAACTTGCTGCAGGGTGATGCGAAACAAGCATGGAATGCTTTTCGCCTAGTGTCTACAAACTTTCTCCGGAATGTTAGGGCAGAAAACTACAATTAGGAACTACTAGAAGACATGCTGATGCAGTATCATACAGCCACCATCAGCGACAGTGTCAGAAACAGCGACCAACAAGGACTTCACGTACCCACCATCAGTGACAGTGTCAGAAATAGTGACCAACAAGGACTTCACGTAGCCACCATCAACGACAGTGCCAGAAACAGTGACCAACAAGGACTTCACGTAGCCACCATCAGTGCAGAACAAACAACTGCAGATCCCTTTCCTCCCCCTTCCTTCCTTCCCCCAAATCCACTCTCTCCTCCCCAACAGCGAAATCACCACGAGAACGGAACTTCCTCCCTCCCTCCCCCCTATTATTTTGTATTAAAAAACTGTAACCGCACCGATGCGTCTTGTAGTTTGTCACTTGGCTCAGTCCAATGATGGGCTCTTCATAAAGCTGGAACCATTTGATATCAACGTGTTGCCAGTTCTTAGCCTTTTCCCCAGCAGCTACCAGACTTCGAGCGTCTCAACGTGTCACACTATTTTCAAAGACTGGGTGTTGATATGATTTCATTTAAGAGTTTCTTTTTCCCTAACTTGCTGGACTGCTGCCATCACTGAATGTTTGTAGTAAGGGTAAGTATTTCACATCAGTCTGTAGTCCTTATCTGGCTGGTTGATCTGTTTATGCTTCTCAAAGAAAACCCACGATAGCTGTTTAGCCTAATAAAATGGTTGTTTTGGAGTCAGCTTCACCTGCAGTCAACTTCATGTTGTCAGGAAATTTTCGGACTGGTTGATTCACCGCAAATGGTTTTTGGTGAAAACTTCGATGTTCTGGTCCAGGTCGGAGGTATTGAGAGCAACTGTTATTACTTGGCAGACTGCCGCCTTCCCGCTAAGTGTGTTTATAAATGCGTTGTTGAATTAATTGTAACTATTTGCTGTAAGGGAAAATCTCTCGTATAGTTGTAATCACTGTTTTTAGCTCTAGCTGAAATTTAATTAAAAAAATATTAACCTAATTATGTCCCTTGTGGTATATACTGTATCGTTTTAAGACCGTACCGGTATTTACCGGTATTCCGGTACGCACCGCCACCTCTAGTGAAGACCTATGCGTGACGTCATTCTTGAGCGACAGTTGGACTTATCGTTGGTACCCTTGTGCTGAGGACGGAGAATTCCTTTTGTAAACTGTGTGTGAATTTTCACTCGTGAAGTCGGGTGACATAAGCTGTGGATGTTACGTATAATGGGTAGCGTCCAAAATCTCCTTACAGTTACCCCACTCTGGCGTTTGGATGGCACGATTAAGAAACCGATGCAGCCACACATGCCTACTTTCTCGGCCACATCATATTATGATATTTATAGCGGGAATTTTGGACTGTTTAGTTTGTGTGGACAGAGATGCCAGGGTACCTGGTATGGCCAAACTTATGACGACTGATCCCTGTATGGACTCATCGTCCCTCGATCGGGGCTCTGCGGCAAGTGCAGAAGCCCGCCCTTATCCCACTATCTACACATTCCTGCACAATGTACCCACCCCAAACCCAGTTATCAGCTGATTCAGCTCCCTGCTCTTCCAAGTTTACAAGGGTCTGCAGGTTTATCAAACGATTTATCAATGTAAACCTACATAGAAAGAGAAATTAAGCATGCACATCCCAAAATATTCTTTTAAAACAGCAAATTTGTTCTGTTGGCATCACTCTCCCGGCCCTCCACCGTAGGTAAACAGTCTCGCTACTTCTCGCGTGACGTTACGAGCTCGCTCATGGCTGACAACTGAGCGACATATATGCCAGTGTCTTGGCATGCTGTTTAGGTTATAGTTATTGTACCTCGAAGTAAACTTTGGGAAGTTTGGTGCTAGGATGGCATCAAGTGGTGGAAAAAGACGACCAAAGACAACGCTGCACAATCCGCTGTTTTACATCACTGCTCGAGCTGAAAGTGTTTCATGGGCCCCTCAACATCGGCTAATGCGCGAGAGATTTCGGATGTCGAAGTCCTTGTATCGCCGTGATTTAAAGGCCCATTATGGCTGCGTGAATGCTATAGAATTTTCCAACGATGGTCTCTTTATTGTTTCTGGTAAATATGTGTCGGTTTGTACTAATGAATAATTACTGAGACGTGTTTGTTCCTAGTAAACATCATAAAACAACGGTCGGATTTTTGCTTTCGCTTAGTCTGTTGCCGTGTTGGTAAGATCCGTAGAAGTTTCAAACATAAACTCGATTCTTTCCCAGTCGCAGAGAAGTACTAGTACTACAGTAGTAGATAGTTTTCAGGTGTAGGGCAGTTTTATTTTGAGCCACAAAAGGTCCCCCCGCCCCATTTACTTGAGCGTTAACATCATAAAAAAGAGTATGATTAGTATGATGGTCATGACACGAACAGTAAGACTCATTAAATTTTATTATCATATTTGCTAGGTAAGCATCACGGCAGCTGGAACGAAAGTTATACTATAATAGGCTTCTGTTTAAGTAAGCATGGGAGGAAAACCTGTCTTTAACATTATACTTGCGGATAACAGTTTTGCATTTTGAATTCAGGAAAATTCAAAAACAAAATTGTGTCATTTGGAGACCACCGCTTTTTATAGATGCATGTGGATGGCTTTGTCTTAATCACTTGATTATTATGTATGCAGGCTTATGATGCAGTTTAGTTATTTGAACAACCTTAAGATGAACAGGTGGGAGGCAAATGACCAAGTGGTTAGAGCGCAGGCCTCTGAACTATAAGGTGCTGGGGTTTCATTTCTCCATTTCAATGATTTCACCCAGCTGCAAATGCTTACTTGCCCCATGGGTCAGGGAACATAAGGCAGGTACTGCCTTCACAATAATGGACCACGGAAAAGTCTCAAACACCTCTGCTGTCCTACAATCTAGAAGGGTTACGGGACATCCTTTACCTTTTACCTAGGGTTAACAGCAGCTGATGTACTGATACTGCTGTTATATACTAGTTACTGCTAAGTTAGTAATCATAATAGTTTATTCAATTTTGGAAGACCATTGTACAATGGGGGAGATAGCATTGATGGAACCATTTAAATAGAAAGCAGGATATTGTCTTTACCTACTGTTAATCTACCTGGGCCATGGCAGATAGCTTTGATGGAACCTTTGAGATGGAAAAGCAGTAGATCTATTCTGCAGTATCGATTTTGGTTTGCTTGCTACAGGTGGAGATGATCGACGTGTGCTGTTGTGGAATGTAGAAAAGGCATTATCCGATATTGGAGAACCTGTTGTCATGAAAGGGGAACATAACAGCAACATATTTTGCTTAGCTGTTAACAGCAGTAACACAAGACTCTACTCTGGAGGTAATTATATTTCCATATGATTTTTTTATTTCTTACTAGAGGGCAAATACCCCTTGCTTACTTTTCACAGATATGATCACAATATCAGGAAACAGTTGTACAGCATAACATGTTAGTACATGAGATGTCATGGATGATTATAATAAGTTACCACTTCTGAAACATTTCGTCTCCCAGTATCAAAAAACACAATGTATTTACTGTTTGACACTTTCAGGTAATGATGAACAGGTAGCAGTTCATGACATTGTCAGGTGAGACCTACTATGTCTCTTTATCTTGAAAAACATTAAAACGATTTGCAGTTTCATATTATGGGAGTTCTTTTTGTATTTTTTCGCGTCTGATATATTGCAGTATGGTGTCTTCCACTGATCTGTCATTATCCCTTTTAAAGTGGTCTTCTTGTTTATTTATCGATCATTTTGATTTTTTTTTCAACTGACATTTTTCTTAAACAGATGCAAAACACTGCAAAAATCTATTTAAAAAGATACTATCCATGACAGAGGGCGGGTTTTTTCCCCCACTTTTTATTTTACATTTCTGCTGCAGCCTGAATTTCTGTTAGATTTGTTAACTCTTCACTTGCCATAACAGTTTTGCTTATTTCTTTAATTGCAATGTCGCTCCATGATGATAGTTAAGACTTACTTGCAGCACGAGTTTGGACAAGCATTGAAAGTATTGACCTGTTTTCCTCAACCTGGCTACTGGCAGGGTCTAGCTTTGTATACCAGCCACAAGCAGCAGTATGCCGTAGGGATTTTACCTTACTTTTAGGTTCTCCGTGCTGATCACACCATCTGGTTACTCGTGGTCCAAAGGTGACCAGAGCTGATACACTTGTTGTATGGTTTGGTCTGAAGGTAGGTTAGTTCAGTCCCATTCCTCCCTGTGGAGCATAGGGCCTTGGCAGTTGACCTCCACTTTTTTTTTGTCTCCAGTGATCTTTTTGCTTATTCTGGTCTGAAGATGTCCACAGCTAATAATAAGGTTGCTTGATATAGTCTGAAGGTTTTCAGAGCTGATTCGTTTGTTGTATGGTTTGGTCTAAAGGGGTTCAGAGCTGATTTGCTTGTGTGCCATTGTCTGAAGGTGTTCAGAGCTGATTCGCTTGTGTGCCATTGTCTGGTGTTCAGAGCTGATTCGCTTGTGTGCCATGGTCTGAAGGTGTTCAGAGCTGATTCGCTTGTGTGCCATGGTCTGAAGGTGTTCAGAGCTGATTCGCTTGTGTGCCATGGTCTGAAGTTGTTCAGAGCTGATTCGGTTGTATGCCATGGTCTGAAGGTATTCAGAGCTGATTCGCTTGTGTGCCATGGTCTGAAGGTGTTCAGAGCTGATGCTGTAGGTGTGTGGTTTGGGCTCATGGTGTATGCCTTTTTTTTTTTTTTGTATTGGTATGAAGGTGTCCAGAGTTGTTAACACTTGCTGTGTGCCATGTTTCTTATTAGTGGTCAGACCCTGGATGTGTTCCTGCATGAGGAAGCTGTCTATGGACTGTCCGCAGACCCTGTCAACGAAAGTGTTTTTGCCAGTGCTTGTGATGATGGCCGCATTCTTATTTATGATACCCGTGAACCTGCCAGCACAGGTAACATTTCACATATACCTGTCCTGTCTGGAATCATGGTAAACAGTGCCATGTTTGTGGCTGTACATGTATTAGTTAATAAATCAGAATTGTGAAGATAAATATAGAAAGCTAAATTAGTAAGTAAAGAGACTGTGTTATGATTCTGCATCATGCAAAGTGCAAGTCTTATTTTAATTGTTCCATAAGCACTGGAGGAGGCACAGACTTGTGTTCAGACATTGCGTTGTTTAAGTTTAGTGTTCACTGTGACCATTTAACTCCTCATAATTTTTTTAGGGTGGCAGTGTTAGTCTAGTGTCCACTGTGGCCATGATTTAAGAGTACAGTTTTAGTAGTGTCAAGGCAGGTTCTTATGTTTTCTTTCAATGTTCTCTCTAGAACCCTTTGTGTTGGCCAGCTACACATCATCAATGCATGCTGTCATGTACAATCCCGCAGAGCCTCGACTTCTGGCATCGGCTAATGCCAAAGAAGGCGTTGGGCTGTGGGATATTCGCAAGCCTCGCAGGTAGGTAGTCATGGCATCATCATGAGAAGTTTAATCAGATGTAGATGAAGGGTTTCTAGTTTTGTTTTGTAGGATGTAAAAGGCTTTGTCGTTGGATTGTAGTGAAAAATTCTAATCAGGTTTAGGCAATGGATCAGAAGATGATTTTTTTCATATGATGATTCCATTGTTTTATTGCTGATTAAAGCATTGGCATGCTGTTTTTCGTTGGTGATTATAGCAAAAATATGCTGTTTTTCGTGTAGCTGTGTGCTGCGGTATGGAGGACGTTTTCTGCAGCAGAGCTGCATGAGTGTGCGCATCAACAGCCGTGGTACTCACCTGGTGGCGCTGCGACGCAGGCTGCCTCCGGTGTTGTACGAGCTGGGCAGCACGCAGCCCCTGTGTGACATGGACCACGATGGCTACTACAACTCATGCACCATGAAAAGCTGTTGCTTTGCTGGGCCCCAGGATGAGGTCAGAATCCACTTGGTGTGCTGTGCAAGTGTTTTGCTTTCTTCGGGTTTTAAATAGTCAGATAATGTTTAGGGCATACTCATGGTAAGTATTGCTAAAGTAACACATTTCTTAGATAAAGAAATTTGCATTTTAGTTGTAAAATCTAAGATGTCCCATAAGGTTTGCTATTGCAACACATGGATGTGTTTTTTCATGCACCCTGCATGCTTTCCATACTGCCACCCTCGTTCCAAGGAGCATCTAATTCCGGTGGCCTTCTCTATCCTGTTTCCACTCATTCCCCTAAGTTTCAGGGTGTTACCTTTGTAAATGGTCGCTGGACTCAAAACTATAAACTGGGGAGCCTAGTAAGACTTACCTGTTGTTATCCGATTTTATAATCAGTGTTATATTTTTTCTTGGGGGTGGGAGTGCTCTTTCCTCCTCTCTGTCCACCCCCTTCCCCTGTATCTCTCTCTGTCTCTGGGAGCTTATTGTCTGTAGGAACTTACTCTCTGTAGGAGCTTACTTTTGTTAGGAGCTTATTGCCTGTAGGAGCTTATTGTCTGTAAGAGCTTACTTTCCTTAGGAGCTTACTGTCTGTAGAAGCTTATTGTCTGTAAGAGCTTACTTTCCTTAGGAGCTTACTGTCTGTAGAAGCTTATTGTCTGTAAGAGCTTACTTTCCTTAGGAGCTTACTGT
>SMGT01009061.1:159223-170891 GCA_004794575.1 Lanistes nyassanus | reverse complement strand
CCATACTTTCCACCCTGCATAAGTACAGTGCCACCATACTTTCCACCCTGCATAAGTACAGTATACTTCCCACCCTACATAAGTACAGTATACTTCCCACCCTGCATAAGTAGAGTAGCACCAATGACCATACTCCCCGTCCGGCATAAGTACAGTAGCACCATATTCCCTACCCTACAGAATTAAGTACGGTACCACCATTAAGAACAAGGTGAAATACCTGGAAACAGTAGACGGAAGACGGAGCATAACTACTACATAAGCTGCCTTCTTGTTACCAGGAACGTTGCTGTAAAGACTTAATGTTACTTTCACATCTCTGCAAAATCACAGAAACAAAAAATAATACAAAATAGCTACCACAGCAACTAAAATGCTTAAGACTACAGAAAACATATTACTGCATGTACATAAGCTATTTCTGATGTGCAAAAGCCTGGTATATCTAAGAACTTGCTTTTCAGGGAGTCATCCAAATCGTCAACAATACAGGTCACTACAGTGTATGAAAACCATCTGTAAAATCAACCAAATTCTGCTGGCAGATTTTCTGCCAGAAAATCACACACCTGCTGTTAGGAATGTCTGCTGAGAAGAATGTCACCCTCAGAGGGAGAGTAAGACCTACTTCATTCAAGCTGTAAACCATTGCAGAAAACTACACAGGCCCACATCCACACACACACACATGCCAGCGGGCATGGATTAAGGATCTTTACACATAGTTTAAAAGTATAGAGTCACAGTTAATGACCACTTGGATCATTAGCAATATCGAAAAACTAGCACAAATTAATGCTTCAAACGAGAAAACTTTAGATCATAAAGAGTTCGGAGATCCAGAGTTTTAAACAGTCATGAATAACTTTTAAGAACACCTCAATGAAAACTCTTAAGTTAATGACATACATCTGACAATTTTTACTGATGATACAACTGAACTTAATGTCATTACACAATTCTGAAATACTATTAAAGCAGGGGTGGGGTATGGGTTTCATTTTGGCTTGAAATAGTCCATGAGCGAGTAACTAGTAGGGAAACTGACCTCTCCTGGAGGAGGCAGAAAGCTGATGATTCGACTTGTGTCAAATTCACTCAAGTCCACACACTGATGAAAGTTACAACGGTCCAGCAATGCTGATGAGCCAAATCCTGACAGAAGCCATCAGATGGATGTCTGGACTTATTCAGCATATAGTTTTGGATGTTCTCTCCCTTGCCCCGCCCCCTCCCCTCTTACCCCAACACACAGAGTTCAAGGCAACATGACATGAATCAAAAATCATCAGCATCATCACCTGCATCATGACACACATGTTATTACCTTGTTACTATTTAAGGAAACATCCTGGTGATTTTACCTTTGACCTGGTCTAGGGAACTAATCTGCAAATCTTCGTTTAGGGCTATTTTCACTTTGGGATGACCCAGCAAAAAGTTCTTGACATTGATTGTACCTTGTACCTGCATGCGTCCAATGTTACCCTGAATGGGAGAACAAAATGCCATGAGAACCTCTGTGGCTGGGTTGGAAGGACAGCACAGAACAGAAAAAGAACCAGATAATATGTTGCCTGTACACACCCACAAGCTCGAGAGATTTTAATTACAGAAAATATGTTTATACCATAGCACAACAAAAATGTTCTAATGCCAAAATAGGACAACCCATATATTCTGCACATACCGGAGTACTAAAGGCTCGGGCTTTACCTTAGCGTCTGTCACCACGGTAAGCCTTTCAATGAGGTCAACAAATATTTCGTTCTTCTGGGTTTCCTGTTGACCAAAATTTACACTATATTCACACCACAGCTGCACATATAACATGTCAATTTAAATATTTGAATGCTTTTTTCTGTAGTTGATACAGTTGCAGACCATATTAGAATCACATTACCCATAACAGCAAAATCTGTGAAGTACAAGAACACAACATTAACAGCAGCTCAAAGGATGCAAATGCTCACATCTAGAGATGTGCGAACAGCAGGTTTGTGGGCAGCAGCTGGAGGGGCTTTGTGGCTCTCAATGCCAAACTATTAAAAAAAAATGTCATGATGCAGACTCATTCAGAATATAAAGACATACTCAAAGCTCGACCTTACCAAGTTCCATTCATGAACTACACGGAACATTGGTCCAGCTCTAACCCTTCCTTTGCTACAACTTTGTTCCCTAATAAAGCAGTTTCCAGTACTGGTAAAGCTTTTCAAAAATTAAAAATTTAAATTTTCATATGCTGAAAAGTACCAACACTCAACCCAGAAGAAATGTAAATATGTGGAATTTCTTGTGCTTTAATTTCTTGTTACTAATGATAGCAAATGAAACAGAATCATTGCCATCTTTTAGAAAAACTAAAATACGAATATTACCATAAGATATACATTTAAATACAGTCAATGTTAGGATCTACTTCCAACCATACTGGCAGTGAGGTTGTTACCAAGCGACTTGCTAGTTCTTCTGGGTCTGATACACTGGTTACCATGGTGATGGCCTCACTGGTCACGTATGGCTTGACTTTCTCGGAGCTGGCAACCTGGACGTAACCGCAGTCCTACTCATCCGCATCAACCGAAGCACACCCACCAAACCGCATTGACAGAAACACATACCACATTGATAAGAACGCAGGAACACAGAGACACAGTCATGAAAGTATGTCAGTGGTGACAGGCACACATGAACACACACTCTCTCTCTCTCTCTCTCACACTCACACAAACGAATAAACAGTCTACAGTCATTTGTAGATCAATTACATAAACATACAGGTATATATATATATACTAATACATATACAAACACACCATTTTATGGGTTATAACAGACAAAATGACTTCTTTGTAGTCTTAAATACATTTTTGTGTTAAAAGGGTCATGAAGATCATAAACACACACAATGGAAATAAGAATGTGCAAAATGCTACCCACGTGCAAAATTTAGTAGTTATATATTTGGAAGGAACAGAGTGGAAAAGGATTTCTGGCTGAAGTCTCTAATAATCTTTAAAATGTATTCCTATCAAAATGTAAGTGGTGCTCACCATAACATCGCACAATATTTCATGCAGAAGTAGACTGTTAGCTTTCACGGACTCTTCTGTCACAATGCCACAGAAATCCTTGGCTATATAATATAATCTGTAATTAAAGCAAATCTTTTCAACTTAGTGTGAGATATAATTTAATATAAACATGAAATAAGCAACACAAATATGATTAGACTAAAATTAAGGTCAAACATTTCTCTCTCCTGAAGTAAAAATAAACTAAAGCAATCATGTTTACTTCCAAGAATTCTTCTTTAACTGTCACCGTAATAAACAGAGTGAAATGAACAAGAGAGGAACTGTGCCAAGCTACAAACAACACAGACACAGAGTCCACACTTTTGAGGCATTACCCCTTCATGAGTCATGAGCTCCTTTTAAAACAGAGTGAAGGCAAAAAAACAGCATAATAATGAGCCGTGCAGACAGTACCTGCTGAGGAACTCTATGACTGCAGTTGCACAGATGTCTTTCACACTTGTTGCAACAAACAAGAGCCCACCGCGTCGGATGTAGTAGAAGTGGATGCCATCTTCAACCTGTGAACAGTAGCACTCTGCAGAGTCTGGAGAGTGTTACAATATCTGCTGCTTTTCACTGTGTGTGTCTCCATGTACATGAATGCATGAGTATTTCTGTATGCTGGAATATACCTCATCCTTTCACAAGCATTTTCTAATTAACGGATAAATGCACAAATATCACATCATGGAACCAAAAACTCACAAAGTGTGGTGCTAAACCTCCTTCAATGATTTTCTGCCTTTTTCTGGTGAAGATTTCCCATGAACCTTGAGCAAAGTTATCTGTGAGAATAGGCCGATCTGTGCAGAGTCAAGGATACAACTGACAAACTTATATCTTACTATCCTTTTCACATGTTAGCTGAAATGCATGCATATGCATGTCTATCTGCACACATATTATTCCATGTATTTTCCAAACAACATGACAGTTTCAGTTTAAAAAATGAAATATATTCCATGTTGCAGCCCAGGCAGAATGTAAAATCTCTACCCACCCAAGTTCTCCTTTCTACAGAGTACATAATAAGGAAAATATGGCCATCATTCCCTATTTTCATGTGATGTAAATGAGGTAGAAGTCGTGTTATCTACAGAAATTTGGAAGTTGAAAGCATTCTAAACTGTGGAAGATGGGGACCAAGATTTAAAAAAAATGGCGTGCACTTATTGCAGACATTAAAAGAGAGGCCGGGTGGGGGGGGGGCAGATTCAGACTCCGGCCATTCTTGGAACGAAAGCGGTTTGAAAAACAGTGTTTGCTGGTGTTTTTATATTTAACATCTTCCTGTGTGGTGCACTGAAACACAAAGAGGTGCTGTCGTTACGATTAATGATCCCTAAGTAATGATATTAATAATGCAGCTTGGCCATTACACTACACTCTACAGCAACTATCATTTGTAGTTTATGTAGCCTCAAAAAGGCAGGCTCACAGTGCTCGTAAGTGGATACAATTCTTACGAAGGAGGACGACGCATCGAGTGGTAGCTATATACACTTCTGATGTCATGGTTTTATGTTACGCATGAATTTAACCCCAAACTAAACTTTAGTTTGCATTAGCACACAGAAAAAAAGCTGTCTGCTTCCGCTATCCGGGTACTTGCCGTCAATGCCCTCAGCGAGGAAGTCTCGCACATCGCGAGATCGCTATTCTGTCATTTAGAATTAGGTTTAATCAACAGTGCCCGGTTTCCTGATAGGGGTACAAAGCACAGTGTTATAATTCATCTTCTTCTTGGGATTAGTGAAAATAATCAAGGTACGCTTCTTAAACAGGTTGCCGCTTATCCATCCTAAGTGTTTCTTCGTGGCTCTGCAGTAGTTGGAAAATGCATGTTGACCGCAGAAGAGTGTGGTGAGCACTTCTATCTGATGCTAGATTGGTAGGTCAAAATTAAAATTTGGATCCTTGGTTCCCCCCTCTCCCCCATGAAAAGGAGCAGACATTGTTACCGTCTACTAAATGGATTCGTTTATTATTTGTAATGTCAGCTGAATGAGGGTCGTACGATTTAAACGCGTAGGCTAGATGAGAAAAGTTCCGGTGCACAAGTACGGAAAGGCAACCTGTTGGTTTCCACTTCTATATAAATCCCAAATCTTAGTCTGCCAGAGCTACGTGTGTTCTCGCATATCATCCATATGCCTTGTTTTGACATTTAAAAGCTGTTCTCATTACTGATTTTTTAAAACTGGAAAAAGTATTATGCAGCGTTTCGTTATGACTGGGTTATTGATCTTTGTTAGTAACAAAGATAAGAGGATGAAGAGCTTATCACTCGATTCACAGCATCACTCAGCGTCGTAGAGCAATTTTTAGATTAAGGGAAGAACCCAGAATCAGAAGGAAGGTTAAAAATAACTTGTCATAAAAACGACCGAAATAACCAGGAAACCATCAAAAAGGTAGTGATGCATTTTTAACGACAAAAACGACGGTTTGAAGCCTGAAACAACTATTTTTTTGGCCTTAAATGAACCAGAATTTAAACATTTAAGGACCATGTACAATAAAGATAAAAAATCCCATTGTTTTCACCTAAATTATTAATGTATGTAGTTTATGGTAGATATTTAATAGTGAAATAAGGATTCAGGAGGCAGGGTTATTGCCACTGTAACAGTTATAGTAATGCAAACAGATTTTCACTGATATTTTTGTAACTAGAGGCAGATTTCCCCCTGAATACCCTTAAGGAAAATCCCTTTTCCAGGTTTTTGTCCTGCGCTATGCAGGGAAGACCCTTTTTTGCAGCAGTTTAGCAATTGAAATTTAAAATGTTGCAGTGAAGTACATTGACCAACCAAATAGCAAGTCTGCAGTGGGTTGTGTTTCTATCAATATCATGATTGTCCAACTGAGCATCTGAAGCAGTGTGTGTGTGGGTGTCAGTGTATGAACTGATACTGTGCCAGTAGATTACCATAATTATGGTGGTGTTATTACTGTTAGTGATGATGATGGACAACTATCTTGTTTCCTGCAGAAGGAGGGGACTGATCTGGTGTGTATATAGTCATGTGTGCCAACTTTGGACACATGCACAGCAGCGTGAAAGAGGGTTATTTATGGAAGCGGGGTAAGCATGAATTTAAAAATTGATTTGTCATCAATCTTTTGTCTTACAGGTTAACTTGATATTCAGTTTCTTACCTAGTGCAGGTGGACACAAGTACTGCCCTTAGCTAGGAGCTACAGAGATAGACATGTACTGGCACCTAGCTGAGCAAATAAACTTTGTTTAAAGATGGACTAAATTGCATAAGAGAAAGAAGTCATGGTTTCTGAAATTTTGAGCTGTGGTAGTGATATACTGGAGCCAAGTAATGTTAATAGCACTGTGTTATTCCTCTCACCTTTTTCACACAGTGAATGTGTAATATGTGCATGTGTATTTCAAGTGTGAATGTTATGTGACTTTTTAATAAAGATGAATGTTTTAGCAGCACTTACAGCTATGATAATTTGCTGGTGTTCTAAGAAGGAACTTGCTTCATGATGAATAGGAGATGCTGCCAGTGGTTGCTGTGAATACATATCTTTGTTACCAGCGGTTTTTGTTACACCTATGTTTGTTACCAGTGGTTTTAGTGAATACCTGTTTGTTACTAGTGGTTGTAGTGAATATCCATGTTTGTTACCAGTGGTTGTAGTAAACACCCATGTTTGAAACCAAAGAGCAAAAAAATAGTGTGCAATATTGCCTGCAGGGGAACACATCAAAAACTGGAGGAAACGCTATTTTATCCTGTGCAAGGATGGCTCTTTCCTTGGCTTCCGATCGAAACCAGAGGGTGGGGACACTTCAGATCCTTTGAATAATTTCACAGTCAAAGGTATGTGAGTGGACCAGTCCACATTTCAGAAAAGTAATTGCAGGTTCCTAAGCGTCCTTAATAATGCTTAAAACAAGTTTAATAAATTCCACACATCACTGCTTGCCCACTTCCGACATCTCTGAATTGTATGTTATTATCACTTTCTGACCTTGAATAAATCCAATATTTGGTATTTTCTCTGTACTTTCAGCCTAAATTGTTTTTAAAGTATCTTTTTCTACCTAGCTTGGTCGGATTTGAAATTTTCTCTTCCATCCAGCAGCCATTTCTTATGGCAAGCACTATTCTGGCAAGCATTAAAACTGGTGCTCAGTGATAACTATTGGCAAGCTGAATCTAAATTTAAAAACTAATGTAAACAGTGCAGGGGATACAATCGATGATGAGCTTTCCAGTGATATGAGCTTTAGTTCCCTTACACTGCTAAGTGTATCTGCAGGATTTTTTTGAAAACCATCACAACGTTTTGATGTGCTGTGAAGGGTATTTAGACCATTGTGACTGATGTTTCAACATGGGTGCAAAGAGCTAATATGCAACACTTATTTACAGATGTACTAAGAAAATAATGATGTCTGCAAATTACTGTGGGTACAGACAAACTAGGGAAAATAATGATGCTATAATACTGTGGGTGCAGATGAAATAAGGAAAATGTCTATAATGCAATGGGTACAGATGAACTAGGAAAAATGAAATTATAATACTATGGATACAGATGAAAAAAATGTTTGTAATACTATGGGTACAGACAAACTAGGAAAAATAATGTTCTGTAATACTATGGGTACAGACAAACTAGGAAAAATAATGTTCTGTAATACCATGGGTACAGACAAACTAGGAAAACTAATGTGTATACTATGGGTAGAGACAAACTTTGGAAATATGTCCAGATTGAATTCTTTGTGACCG
Source organism: Lanistes nyassanus (assembly GCA_004794575.1). Lineage (NCBI taxonomy): Eukaryota > Metazoa > Mollusca > Gastropoda > Architaenioglossa > Ampullariidae > Lanistes > Lanistes nyassanus. Next base: position 163,045 of record SMGT01009061.1, on the reverse strand, counting down.
CCAACAAATGGAAGGCAGGATCATTGTTTTGCTCTGTCAGGCATAATATTTTGTAGGCAAATATTTTGGTAGAAACTGCACCTGAAGAAAATGAAATCCTCTGATTGTCGTACAAAAATTTCATTCCAAATGCTAGAGCTATTTAGATGGGAGGCTGGGAGCACAAAATGTTATTTATTTTCAGATTTCACATTACACACTCCATTTGTAGAGGTCTGTTCTGCTGCCTCAGAACAGCTGAAAGGAACACAAAAATTCTGATTTAAAAAAAAGTCCTCCGGTGCTGTTTCAATCACTCAGTATCATCAGTCATTTAATGGTAACTTCCTTTATTGGCGATGGTTTGGTTGGTAGTTTATTGCTTAATGCCCATCTGCAAACTAGGTGCACATAGGGCAGTGTTGCCTAGAAAAGTTTTTATATGCTGCTACACTGGCACTGCTGCCACAACATTATGCTGACACCAGGCCAGCTATTCATGGTACTGTTCTCTATAGTGCCATGTTTCTGGCAGGTAGCTTCTAGACTGCCAATTTTTAAGTCTAAGGTATGATTTAGCTAAGATGCGAACCACATCTTCTGCCTTGGAACCAGACACCCCAGCGGCTAGACCACTGAGGTGGTCCTTTATTGGGATGAAGTGATCATCTTGGGGATCCAAAGCGTGGTGTCTTCGGCCATTGGTCTTATTTATTCAGGTCTTATTTCAAGGGGAGGATACGAGCACCGTGTATTGTATTCTCCTGTTAGGTGGGGTCTAATTAACAAGACATCAAAGGTGGGGACTATATGCCGGGGTTAGCCCAGAGAGCAAGCCTTTGGTATGGATGACCCTTGTGGGGGCTATTTTGTGTAGACATATAAATATACATATATGAAATAGGCTTTGTGGAGAGCTGAAATCTGTCAGTTATTCTTTCAACAAACTGGAACCAAAAAATATCTAAGATGATGGACCACTGTGTTCAGGCTTCTTGCAGAGCGGTAATTTGTGAGTGAACTAAAATTGCCAATCAGTGAGTAGGTCTGTCAATAAGCTAGCTAATACATTTTCTGACTTGATTTGGCATTATATCATATGGACAAAGTGTCATTTGTGTTGGTGCTGTTGTTCAAGAGAAGCACCACACACAAGAGAACCTATTTAAATATTCTTTATTTCCGATGGCAATGGATAGGTGGGAACTGTGTAACTAAGGCCTGAGTTTTTATTTATTTTTGGTACAGTTTAGTTGCTTAACAAAAGTCTGCAGTGCATGGTGGTACCTTTCACTTCTTTGTATTTCCTCAGACTGTCAGCTGATGAAGATAGATCGGCCTCGACCCAACACTTTCCTCATACGAGGGCTTCAGTGGACGACAGTAGTGGAACGTATGTTCTGCGTGGATACACCAGAAGAAAGGTAAGAGTGTTGAGGTCTTTTGGAGTATATGACGTTTTTGCTTGAACGTTCAGTGTCTGAACGTTGGTAACAAAGTTTGAGCTGGAGTGAATAGCAGCTTATGTGTCTTTTTGCTAGAGTGCAGTAATGCTAAATAAAAACTGTTAGCCTGCCAGTCTTGCAAAGACCGTGAGAATACATGTGTGTTTGGGCATGTGGCGTTGTATAGTTGGTGTCATACTGCATACAGAGTTGCCAAATCTGCTTTGAGCAGAATTTGTTGTTTGTGTTGTATTCTCTGTGCTGAAATATTTCGTTTGGTAGTTTTCTCTTGGGTAGAATGGTAGATGGGTAGAAACTTAATTTTTTTGAGAAACATGATTTAGAAGAGTTTTATGGCACCGCCTTATGATGAGCGGTTAGCTAAGTGAATTTGGTGGATAAGCAGTTTAAGCCTTGCACGTCAGAGGCATCCTAGCTTCAGTTGTGTCTCTGTTTCCACTTTTGACACTTTCTGGACTAAATTTAGCATAAGCAGTCAGAAAAAGTTTATGATCATGACAGCACGCAACCAATCAGAACTGAGTTTGCAAAGCCTTTGCATTTCTGAAAAATGGCATCAGAAGAACTAGAAAGTATTTAGGGTGAACCTATTCTGATGAAAACAAAGAGATTTGACCAGAAATAGCGGGAAGATTGCAACCCGAAGTAGCTAGCAATCAAGAGATCAGAAGTCAGCATGCATCGTGCAATGCACTGGGTGCTGTATGAAGTTCAAAGTGTGGCATGATAGGATAACAGATGTTGAGAGACACTTGAAATCTGTACGACACAAATAGATCACAAATTCGTTGACCCCATCCATCAGCACATTTTTAAGTGCACACCAAGCATACTTTCATGTTGAGAATATAAACAGTGAAATATAGTCATTTGCGATGGATTCTGCCAAACTTATCAAAATTCCTTTTTCATATCAGCAAACATTCCTCTTGTGAAGCCTGGCAGGTTGGCATGTCTGTGCGTAGGTGCAACTCTTCCATCTTTCAGACGCTCACTAGATGAATATTCAGTCTTGAAAATGTTGCTGTTTTTCGAGCTGTACATTTGTAGTCAATGAATTGCACATGCATGGTGAGCATTGCCTCAAGCATCAAGAACAGTTTGTCTGTGTTGTTAATTGCTGAAAAGTGCCTCGAAGAAGTTGGTGGAAAATACTGCATGTTCAGGTTAAGATTGGGAACTTTTAAAGGTGCGGTGGGGGTGTTGGCTGTTGATGGATTGCAGTGGCCATGTTTGGGATCCTCCTGTGCTTTCGCTTCCTCCATCCAATCTTTCTCGTCCTTTTGGAGTTCTGGGAGTTGTGCTCATGCTTGGTGTGATGGGTTTTATTCATTTCCTATATACAGGATGTTTCTACCCTAGCAGACTGTCTCTAGCTAGGAGGTACTTTCCGTCTGTTTAACCCTCTTGCGCTTGCATCTGTGAGGGTCGCCTTGTCATTCTCCCGCATGCTCATCTAAGTATGAAACATCACTTCTTTTTACCAAGGCACCTTGTGATTGGGTGTGCAGTACTCAATGGTAACATTGTGAGTGTGCAGTACTCAATGGTAACATTGTGAGTGTGCAGTACTCAATGGTAACATTGTGAGTGTGCTGCTCTGCCAGCTGAGAGAAAGATTTTTTTCTACTTACCAAGCGATGTGGTAGGGGAGATAACACTCCAAGCCCTAAGTGGGCAGGAGTGCTAAAAACACATCTGGTGAGTATCAAAGAAGCCCAGTTAACAACCATTAAAAATTGCCTTTCAACAGTGTAAGATTCTGAGATTTTGAAAGTTTGCTGAAATCCCTGTGTTTTCAGAGAAGAATGGATTCAGGCAATACACTCAGTATCCGATAACCTTAAGGTGACAGAGGAATCGGGAACAGCGCTACTCCATGAATATCACAAAAGCAAAAAGAAAGTGGTGAGTGTCACCTTTTGTCCATCCATAAAACTAGACATATGTATTAATCTTTTTCATCACCTCAGCTCTCAGCTTATATGTATGTGTCAAGGACTACTATAATCAAGGACGTGCACACCTGAATTTCTGACTTTGCTAGCGAAGGCCATTCATTTTCTTCTTAACCGAGACTTTTTTTAAACAAAGGTCATCACACATGTGATCATAGGTGTTGTATTAAATGTCATAAAAGTAAATTTCAAAACAAAATGGGTATTTAACACGTAGACTGTGGAATTTCCAGTGTAAGACAGGAGTTACCTCTCTTCCGTAATTGTTTCATGGTAAGAGAGGCAACTTGTGTCTAGTCTCTTATCACCAGCATGTAACAGGTGATTGCCTAAATAATAATAATATGGAAAGAGTCTTTCATGATAGTCTACTTTTAACTGTATAAAACAAAAATACCTTACCAACACAGCCGATATGA
>SMGT01009061.1:119855-158705 GCA_004794575.1 Lanistes nyassanus | reverse complement strand
TGTTTCTCAGTGTTTCTCACGGTAAGTGTGGAGGGTTGTTAGCAGGTATGTTTCTCAGTGTTTCTCACGGTAAGTGTGGAGGGTTGTTAGCAGGTATGTTTCTCAGTGTTTCTCACGGTAAGTGTGGAGGGTTGTTAGCAGGTATGTTTCTCAGTGTTTCTCACGGTAAGTGTGGAGGGTTGTTAGCAGGTATGTTTCTCAGTGTTTGAGCATAGGGTTCCCTTTCAGGGGAAGGAGATGGGGCAAATTTTCAACCAGTTTTGTTGGTTAAAGTAAAACTAAGACTAAATATAAAGGTTGATGCAAGACCAATTTTAACAAGAATCAAAGAAAATTGCAACGGCCTCATTTTAAATCTGCATATGTAACCCTACCTCTGGTTACATGCGTAACCCTACCTCTGGTTACCTCGGTAACATCATCATGCTTACCTCCTGAATGCTGTACTAAAAATGGAGTTGATGGGTTAAATGAGAAATTTGATGGTATACTGCAGGGTTTTGTTGCCAGGAGTGGTTGGGCAACCAGATGTGTTAAGCCATAAGGCAGTTCTCTCAGTCCGCTAGGAGCCAAACTGAATCAAGACGTTGCCAAAACCTTTGATGACCTTAAAATGATGGTCACATGACACCCATGTGACTCGGCCAGTAGGCACCTGAAGTTATATTTGAAAGTTGTGAACTGAATACAGTACCATAAAATATGTCCGATGTACATGTATTGCTTTTGAATACTTATGTTTAGCATGAAATGTCTTGTAGCAAAAGAGATTTCATTATTCATCTGTGCTGACTTATAATTTAAACTCTTTGGGTCACAGTTTCAGGTCACAAGTTATTTGTTCATTATATACTCAGATATGACAATCATGTGCTGATTAAATTTTATTGACCATCTAAATTAATTCCGGTATGCATCCTTCAGTGCCTGCAGAGTGAGATACCGTGACAGACAGGCAGCAAAGTATTCTACGCAAGACTGTTTAGCAAGATACATTGAAAATAAAAATTCTGTTTGTAAAAGGTGAGGACATGAAAGTTAATATACCATTTATAGTTTTGAGCTTTATAATTTTTTTTTTATGTTTGCATCCTCAGCAACTGAAGTATTCATTCCAAACCCCAGACCGGCTCTGTTTTGTCATGGAGTATGTGAATGGAGGAGAACTGTTTTTTCACTTGTCTCGAGAGCGGGTATTCTCCGAGGAGCGAACTCGGTTCTATGGGGCTGAGATAATCTCTGCATTGGGATACCTTCATGAAAACAACATTGTTTACAGAGATCTTAAGGTGAGCTTTTGAAACGCCTTTCGCTTTATAATTGAGCATTGTTGAAGTTTTTGTGCAGAATGTGTAGGGTTGATACAAGGTTGGTCTGTCTCAAGTTGCATATGTATGTTCTCTAATTCTGCAACTCTTTGAAGCTTCCTATAGTACATAGATAAGCGTGGCCGTAGGCTTTGAAATGCCATAATGGGTGATATGGATGAAATTTCTGGTCCCTTTTATTGTAAGTTCTGTGGGGAGAGAATCCAGTATTGTGATTCACTCTTCCAACTTCAGTCAAAAATTGAAAAAGTAAGTTCACTTTTCAGTATTTTCCCATTCATATCTGTTATGCAAGATTATCATGATAGAAATAAAGAGGGTCTGGTACTGTTATTGGGTAAGACAGTGTGTGCTGCCGAGTTGCTTCTGACAGGATGTATTTGTGTGGGCATGTGTTCTGGATGTAGCTGGAGAACTTGCTACTTGACAAAGATGGCCACATCAAGATTGCAGACTTCGGCTTGTGCAAAGAAGAGATGTTCTTTGGTGCCAGTACCAGCACTTTCTGTGGGACACCAGAGTACCTGGCCCCAGAGGTTGGTTCTCTTCTGTTGGAGTGGCTTGGTTAGAATGATATTTAAGCTGAACATGGTGTCCGACTCCTTGCTTAAAAAAAAACAACTGTTAAGCACATTTATTGTGCTTCCCTGTGATTCTGGGAAGCCTGGGTGGTGGACGCGTTCTCACTGTCATGGACAGGGGCCGAGGCTTACGCCTTCCTTCCCCATCCCCTCCTTCCCCAGTTGCTGCAGAAGGCGGAGATCGATCATCCCTGTCTCATTCTCGCCGCATCTTGCTGGCTGGCGCAGGCATGGTTTCTGGACCTGTTGTGGCCCAGTTGGATGGACCCACGTTGAGCGCCCAAGGGAGGACTACTGCAGCTGCATCCCAACCCACAATTGCTCTCTCTGCGTGCTTGGCCCTTGTGACTGAGCGTACCCACTGTCATGCGCTTCCGCCCCCACCCTCGCATTCTTGGACTCGGCTTGACCCCATTCCACGAATCAGGTGTATGACACACACTGGAGATGGTGCTGTGGCCATTGGGTGGACCATATTGGGCCATGGATGGTGGATTTGGCCAATCACCACTCATATTTCGCCGTGATGGTGCATCAGGCTGCCATCCTCTCCACTCTGCGCCAGCTTGGCATTTCCTTGCAGGGCGACACCGCCCTCATCTCAGAAGTCGTGCCTTGTCCCAGGCTCATGAGCCCCGTCGGGTCCCCACATGGGACCAATTCTGGGTTCTTGCAGTTTTCCGTGAGCCACCTTATGAATTGCTGCAATGTGCTTCCATTACAGCTTGTCATGCTTGCATCTGTCTGCCAGTGAGGTGCATGCTTTTTGGGGCCTGGTGGCTAATGTCAGACACAAATGCTCAGATGGGTATTCGCTGTTTTTTTAATCTCATTTTTATCTCTTTTTTGGTCCCATTTTCATAACCATTTGCAAAAAACATAAAAGATTTCAAACGTATTTTCCTTTTACAGTGTATTTGATTTAGCCCTGACATAAGCAAAATATCTTTTGACAATAACTCCAATATTTATGTCTTCAAAGAAAATTACAAATATGATATTGGTATTATTGAAATCAGAATCCATGTATAAGTTTCTGTCTAGGTGTAAAATGTCTGAATTAAAGCTTAAGTTTTACAATTTGGAATACATCGTACATATATAGTACAGATTTGTAGAAAGTAACTTAGCACTGCCGTGCTGTTTGTTTCAGGTGCTAGAAGACAATGATTATGGGAGAGCTGTGGACTGGTGGGGTACTGGAGTGGTCATGTATGAGATGATGTGTGGGCGATTGCCTTTCTACAACCGAGACCATGATGTGTTGTTTGAGCTAATTCTCCTGCAGAACGTCAAGTTTCCACGCAACCTGTCTGAGGAGGCCAAGTCACTGCTTAGTGGATTGCTTGCCAAAAATCCGAAAAGAAGGTTTCCATCTTTTGTTCCTTGTGTTTAGAGGCAGTCTGTAGTTTACTGTTTAGAGTCCTGCATTAAAGCATTAGGCAAGGCAATCTGGTTTAGGGAATTTCAGAGGCACATGTATTTTTGTATTCAGGACAGGTGGTCTTTCTTCTTATCGCACTCTCTTCCCTTAAAAAGTCAATATACAGAATAGTTCTTGTTTCACACTTCAGATCAGGTGCCAGTAAAGAGTGGTGTTGATAAAGGTGCAGAAAATACAGCCTCTAAATAGCAGTCTGTTGTTTCACACTTCAGATCAGGTGCCAGTAAAGAGTGCTGTTGATAAAGGTGCCGAAAATACGGCCTCTAAATAGCAGTCTATTGTTTCATGCTTCAGATTAGGTGCCAGTAAAGAGTGGTCTTGATAAAGGTGCCGAAAATACGGCCTCTAAATAGCAGTCTGTTGTTTCACACTTCAGATTAGGTGCCAGTAAAGAGTGGTCTTGATAAAGGTGCAGAAAATACGGCCTCTAAATAGCAGTCTGTTGTTTCACACTTCAGATTAGGTGGCAGTGAAGCAGATGCTTCGGAAATCAAGGCTCACCCTTTCTTCCAGTGCATCAACTGGGATGACCTTGTGGCCAAAAAGGTGAGACACCAATAGTATGGTTGCATGGGATGCAAGGCCCCAAATCATTTGGCCGTTCCACATTAGTGTTTTATGAGATTGTCCCTGGTAAAGATATGGCTGGTCACATGAGAAACACCAGACATGTCTGCAGAAGAAACTTGAAGCTTTCTAGTGCATTTGCTATTTTGTTTTCAGTGCGGTGTCCGTGCGAAGTGCACAGCTTATCAGAAAGTGTTCTCACACATTACAAATCTTCATACAAAGTTCATCCAATTTACAATGTATGCATGGTGCACAAGTTCACAGCATTTTCAGATTATTTACTCTGTTTTTTGTTTGTGTTTGGGAAATTTCTTTTTGACAGTGACTGTTTTCCCTTATTTGTTTCTTACCAACTGGTGCTGCTGACTTGCATGCCGCTGTTCTCAGCAGATCAACACTGGAACTGCTTCAGTTCATGTCACTTGCTTTTGTTGTAGCTTTGTCTTTAATTCTTTCCTTCGTCAGTCCACATGACCAATGAGGATTCTGTCTATAAGATATTACAGCACTGTACCAGACATAGTTTCACAAAAATAGTCTGTACTGTTCATGAAATGAACATTGGTCACATCTGACAGGCAGCAGTGATTTGGGTTCACGTTTGAAATATATAAATTGTTGAATCTTGGATCGTTACTCGTGCGGTACATGTTTGTTAATGCACTTGGTAACCTCTGGTTGTCAGCACAAGCATGAATAATATATGCACATGCATAGATGCTCATTCACACATTTTATTTTGCAGTGTTCCCTCTAACATCTGTGCCAGTGTGCTTTGAAACAGTTTCCTATTTTTGTGGAATGTGATGTTGATGCTAACAGCTGTAAATTATGTTCAGTGTTATCACTTCAAAAGCCTTTTTCATCGCTGAGTAGTAAATCGAAGATCAAAGGGATGATAAAAGAGCCAGAAATCTGCACCGTAGAGATACTGGCTAGTCTTTTGCTTCAATGTTAAATACTTCAGGGCCACTGGATGCTGCTCCTCCAGTCTTAGAAGTGAGAAATATTGGATTTTCTTTGTAACATTCAAGAATCATAAACAGGACTGCTAGTAACTATCACTGATCAAGTGCTGTTGGGCTGTAGAATGGTAGCAGGATTCAGATCCGATAATGGTGTAAGTGCTGATGGTCCCTGAGGATGGAGAAAAACGAGTAGGACACCAGATGGGATGTCGTCTATGGCTGCAGATTCTGCTTGACATCACATGCTGTCTTTGTGTTAGGAACGTTGTGTTTGGAACCTTCTTGGTCTGGGCTCTTGATTTTAATGTCCACAAAATATCTGTGGAACAGCATGTGGTGGGATTTATCTTTTGGTACTCGGAGATAACCTCAGTATGTCCAAATGTGAATACACGCTAAACTGGTTCTGGTCTTCAGAGGTTTTGTGCAAATCCGTTCCACTTCCTGGTGTGTGGTTTTCACTAGTTAAGATGATGGAACCTGATGGCAAAACACCATCAGCTTGTTTTGTATTCGTTGGATTATGTATCTTCACTCCCCATGGAATCTTCGTGCCTGTTGAGGTGGGAGGGGTGGGGGAGTGCGAGAGTAACTGCCTCAGTGCCAAGCTTTCTAGTGCATCGCCAGGTGGGGGGAAAAGTACATAATCTGATGGGGGACAGTTTCAGAGAAGTTGAGTTCTAAGAAACAAGGTTAGCTGTGACAGCTTTTGTAGCAACCTTAAAGGGGTTGTGAGAACTTCGGTGAGTGGTGAATGGAGTACAATACACATTCACACTGCTAAACAGTTCAGCTTTGTATCTGCTAGCTTTTCTGTATTATATCTCAAGATTGTGAGTTACTTGTCCCTGTGTGATGTTGTAACAAAACGAAAGGGTTTTGATCCTTTGTTAGCATTATTTGTTAACTCTTTGGCGACACCGCAGCCGCACATCAAGTGACGCCGACTGACCGTAGACGACACGCACCTTGAAAACATGTGACAGATTAAAAACTTTGCAGCGATGCATTTAACGGTATAAGGGAAGTAAACTTTGTATCGTTGTAAAGCTCTATCATCGCTTGTTTCCCCTGCACTGTCTAAATGAGTTTCGGAAACAGTTTCGACTTGCCAAACGAGGTTAAGTGCAGTGACTGGCCGGTCTACTTCCGTCATTCAAAATGGCAACACGTGCGAAGAGAACCTTCCATCTGAGCCCCGAGCGCCTTAGATGAGGGTGGAATTATGTTTTAATTGAAAGTGGAACCATTCACCAACAGATTCAAAGTGGAATACTCCTGATTACTGGATTTATTTACCTGTGGGAAGTGTACAAGCAGTGAAACCTCCTTTTGGTTCAATTTTTTGTGTGTGCAAAAAGTGACTACATTTGGCACCAAATAGTAAATACTATTTTATATTTCTAACTAAAAGTATTGTTTGCATTGGAATGTAGAGGAATAGATCTTTCTAAACATGTAAACTAGATTAGTGTGAGTGTGGTAGTTTTTAAGGAGTATTTTTTTAAAAAACGTGTAAATCTATGCGTCCTCTATGGTTTCTACATAGGACTTAGCCTGTGTCGCCAAAGAGTTAATGTCAATAGAATAATGACAACACCTTATCCATAATGCTTCATGCATTATTGCCATCATGAGAAATTACTGTGTCAGTAGCCTTTTCAGTATTTTGAGACCTCTGCCGTTTACTGCCAAGACAGCTCTAGTGTTTATACAATGGTTGTGGCCCCAATCAAGCAGCTACTTACCATTGAAGCAGTGGTGATTTGTATTTCTTTTAGAGTACCCATCTCTGAAGTGATTGTTACATCTGTAGCACAGAGAGTTGGCTCAGCACAGAAGTGATACTTGTGTAATGACAGTCATCTGCCATGTCTAGTACAAGAGTGGCTGCCACAGACATGATACTTGTGTAATGACAGTCATCTGTCATGTCTAGTACATGAATGGCTGGCCACTGACATAATACTTGTGTAATGACAGTCATCTGTCAGGTCTAGTACATGAATGGCTGGCCACTGACATGCTACTTGTGTAATGACAGTCATCTGTCATGTCTTGTACAAGAGTGGCTGCCACTGACATGCTACTTGTGTGATGACAGTCATCTGTCATGTCTAGTACATGAATGGCTGCCACTGACTTGTGTGATGACAGTCATCTGTCATGTCTTGTACAAGAGTGGCTGTCCACTGACGTGATACTTGTGTGATGACAGTCATCTATCACGCATATTACTGACATTGATGATCACCTGTTTGGAGTAAAATAAAATGACAGTCATAGTGTCTGTCATGCTTCATGATGGAAGCAATAGTCTTGACTGCCTGCTGGTGCAGCAGTCATCTCATCACCTAGAGTGTCATTTGCAGCATTCTGGGTGTTGACTAAATCCTTGGACAAAGACCTTTTCCATCAGTTGGATGAGCTGTCTGTTGATTTTGTTAAATCACAAAAGTGAGTTCTGATTTTGTACATCTTAAACCTTTGTCTTTTGTCCAAATCTCTTTCTAAATGTAACTTCCTTGAGTTTCACATGACTGTATAGATTAGCGAAAGGAGCAGTATGCATGAAAGACAGACAGTTGTACTCGAGCTGAAACGAAAGCCTGGCTGGTGTTAAGGTATGAGGCAGTCAATTACCATATGCCTTGCAATGCATGTCATAGATTAAGTTCCTTGCATGATGGGAAAGACATATTTGAAAGAGTACCTGTATATGTTAAAGTTTGTGTGTTTGGTGTGTGGTGAAAGCATGTCCAACAGTATAGTAATGGGCGAGACGTCAGCTCTTGCACAACTGCTGCTTGCTAAAGACAAAACGTTAGGATAAATTAGTCATTGCAGGTGAAGCATGTTAACAACTGGTAATCTGGCCTGAAGCATTGTTGCATTGAAAACGACATTTAATGTACATGTTTGATGGTATGGTTTGTATTGTGCTGAAGTTACAAGCTTTGGGAGAGGTGTGGCAGATATAGGAGATTGAGAAAACTTTAGCAGTTCAAGACGTTGAACAAGTAAAGTCCAGTGTACACACACTGGACTCTGTTCAAGTAAAGTCCAGTGTAAAGCACACTGGACTCTGTTCAAGTAAAGTCCAGTGTGAAGTACCGTCTGCACCTCTAATCCACTTGCAGATGTCCAGTCTATCTTGCAGTCTTCCTGTCATGTGCTTGTCCTGTCTGTGACCTTGTGAGGTCAGCCGCTTGCCAACCTAACACGTCTTTTTGGCTTGGTGTCACTTGGGCAGATCCTTCCACCCTTCAAGCCGCAGGTGACCTCAGACACAGACACGCGCTACTTTGACGAGCTTTTCACGGGTGAGACGGTCAGTTTAACGCCGCCAACAACTGGCGAACACGCTGCAGCAGCTCTCTTCCCAGGTGACGAAGAGATGGAGGAGTTGCCCTATTTTGAAAAATTCTCATACCACGGGTCGCGTGGCAGCTTGGCCAGCAACCGCCTGTCGGGCATGAGCTACGAAACCACCTGGACTACCTGATCGTCTTCCTGGGCTGTGGCTGTTCCCTTGTTACCACCAGATCATCTCCCTTGCCTGTGGCTGTGCCCTTGTTGATCGATAAGAGGCCAGCTGTCTATTAAAGCAGCTTCCCATGAACGTGTGCAGTAACTGAGTGTTTGCTGTGCTTCTGTACATGTGAACATCTCTCAGATGACATGCAAGAGTTGACATTGTTGGCCAGTGCTGTCTCTGCTCATTCACCCATGTCCCTTTTGCCATGTGGTGCCAACTCTTTAACGCTCCAACTTTTCAGCTTTCGATTTATGTAGTTTACCTAAATGCATAATTTTACACTTCAGCTGGCAGACCTGTTCAGCTTTCCATTTTTTCGTTTACCTAAATGCACAGTTGAGTGGAGAACTGAAACAGCCCTTCACGGTAGGGAAACTGTTTTTAAGTAAAGTCTACATGGTGAAGAGAGGAACATGCCCAGGTTGGAGTGGCTTTTGATAATGCACAAAGCTGTCTGAAATACAGGTATAGGCATGTGGTAGGCAGGTAACTTCCCCACAGCTCCATTGTCATAATGACATACAGTTTTACCATTGTGTTGAACTTAGTTTTATAACACAATCTGTGATCACATTAAAACTGTAAATCTTTGGCACTGCTTTGTAATCATAGCTTGTTTTAAATTTTTAGCACTAAAGAAAGTATATAACTACAAGCACTTTTTACAACTCTTATTAACAGGTTAGACAAAGTATGTAAAGGTATTACATAACATTGTTACCTAATGATAACTTTAGATTCACTGCTGAGTTCGTGTGAATTTCTTTTTCTGTAGCATTGCAGCTTGTAAAATTTAAATATGCTTCAAAGGTGCATGATAATTTTTGCTTCTGCTTTCATCTTTGTGTCTTGTGTATGTATTTACAGTTGTGTAGTGTTTTCAGACCTTCTGTTGTATGTACTGTTTTATTGACTTTTTGGGTTTTTGTTTTGGTTTTTGCTGCTTTTCATGCCTATTTTTATTTTTGTGTGTGCATGCAGCATCTTTGTGCATGTCTATAGATGCATCATAGGTGCATGCTGGCATCTGTGTGCATGCATTGAACAGATGCAGGTGTATGCCATTTTGAATGCTTGAAGATGTTTGTGATGTTGGTCACAAGAAGTAAAGCCAGCACTAGTTGACGAACTTGAGACGAACGAGACCATGAATTTTCCAGCAACTTGGTTGCAGAAATAGCTCAGTAGCACATAAAGGCATTTGCTCATGTCATAGTTTGTTTTTATCAGTCATGGGCTTCTGACTAGCAGCTATTTCACCTATTCTACCAAAATAAATTCAAGGAATTTAAGTGAAGGTAATTCATACTGCTAAACATGTATACAGTTGGCACTTGAATTTTATCAACGCATTTTTGCACTTTTGTTTCTAATGCTTTGTAAATTTAGTTGTAGAATTAGTGTTGATGTTGGATTGTTTGGTGACAATGAAGATGCATGTATGAGAACTGAAGAATACACTATATCGTATCTGTATTTACTAATAGTGATATGCATCATTATTCACTATTAATCTTTTTGTCACTTGCTAACCAAAAGTTCCCCCCTCCTTCACACACCGCCCACATTCTTGGTGCAAGAACCTCTGAAAATTATCAAATTTAGACAGGTTTTCACGCGTCACTTTAGCTGCAGGACTCATTAGGTGCTATTTTTAATAAGTGATACATTTTCAGAATTTGAAAGCTAGAATGACTTTTGATAATGTTTCATGGAATGAAGATAGCGTGGTAGATTTTTTTGTTTGTTTTACAATAATGGGGTATAAGAGGTTACGTTTTATGTTTGATCGTACACATAGTAACTGGTGTATTATATAGTGATGTGTACTCTGAAGTGAGTAATCATGGACAGCATGTTAGGGAAATAATGATATCAGTGATTACAGTCATGACTTTGTAGTTCATTATACTAACAGTCACAATGGCAGACAGTGATTGATGTCTGCCTACTGCAATGTAGACTTGTGTGGTCCTAATACCCTAAACAGCGGATGTCACTATTTCACTTGCTTGTCCAGATTAGACTTTAGGGTGCTGGTCCCCACAGCAACCCACTACTCACTTGGTTTGCGATGTGAGCTTAAAAGACTTGATGCGTTTTAGAATATTATGCTTACCAACATAGATGCTTGTAACCAGCTTGTTTTTTTTATGAATGTGTTGCTGCTAATGTCATCTGTTTAGACTGCGCTATAAGTTTTCTTCAGGTTTCTTGTTAATTGTTTCTTGCTGTGTACCAGCTTTTGCTTGCCTTAAAACCGCTGCCTAAACAGCGCTTCTACCTCTGCTTGTAACAGAAATTGCTGTGCAGTCAAATTCAGTCACCTAATTGATATTTAAATTTGGTAGTGAGTGTTGGCCTACAAAGTACAATGTGTTATTTCAGATTTGAGTGCGTTTCTTGAGCAATGTTCATGACACTTACCTCTAGCCAGGGTTGTGGTGAATACAAGTTTGTTCTGTGTGGCCTCAACTTGGTTCTAGTCTTTGTGCAGTATACTGTCAGCATGGACTTTGGTAGAGCATATCTGTGTGTATGTGTGTGCTGGTTTCCCATGGTCACAGGCATGTACATTTGAGGCAGGTGCACTGTGGACCCCTTTAGCCAACTAGATTTGATTTTTTAAAGGTTTGTTTTGTGTGTGTGCAGGTGACTGCTTTGTGTGTGTGTGTCTGGAACAGTAGTCATTTTATGTCCTTAAGACCTGAAAGCTTGGTATGCATTTGTGTTAGATGTATGAGGGCACAATTTTCAGAATGTCATATTTTGTTCTGTATTAGAGGCACTGTAAGTGAAAGATTTCAGATTCACATAATGAATGCATACAGTGAGTGAACCTATGGCAACTCGTGTCTGGTGGAAGTAATCTCACACCAGTTCACATGAAATATCTTCTGAGGCTTAAAATAGTTGTGGGTGTCTGTTAAGGTAGATGCCTTCGAAATGTGTCAGAAATCATTTTGAAAAGACTTGAGTGAATGGCAGCTGGGGGTGGGACTGGGGTTGATCTGCATGATTGTGATTTGATGCCGGTATTTTAACTAGTGGTAAGTCCAGTATATTATTGGTTACCGTAATATAGACAGAGCACTCCCTTTTCCATTTTTAACGGCAGTCCATATTTTTCAGGGTCAGAAGGGTCATGAATTATGATATAAGTACTAATGGACCATACAGACCCATTTTAAACTTCTCCTTTATTTAACCTCCGCCAGTAGATTCTCCGTATAGAGCTGGATTGTGCAAATGCTGTAAGATTGTGCAAGTGTGGACAGATACAGATCCTTGAGATTTTGCAATAAGATTGATAAGCTGTGGTATCATATGAGTGATGGGTGACCATGTACATTTATTCAGGTTATTTTTAGTGCATCATGGGTGAAAACCTAATAATCAGAGTTTCTGTTTTGTGCACATGGGAACCCAAAGCTGCATTGGGCACAAGAAGCTAAACACAACGGAAGTTAACTTAAAATTGAGATGAGTTTCTTAGCACTAAGTGGCATGAATTCCCATTGACTTGTGCTTGATCGCATTCTAGCAAAGCTCATGACTGATGCAGTTTGTGCAACATAAAGGCGGTGCAGTTAGAGGAAAAACTGAACTGTGTTGAGCCAAGAGATAACTAAGCGTTTTTAAGTAAACGTTTTGAGTTTCACTTGGGCAGCGAGATTGTAATGTCATAAAGGCTGCATGTCTCAGAGACGGTGTGAAATGGTAATAGGGTGCTTATCCCTAGGAATGCAGCATGTGGTGGTAAGGTGTTACATGACGTTGCGTAGGCTACATTGTATCAGAAGACTTAGTTCAGTGTGTAGATCTAATTTAAAGTTCAATTTGAGAAAGCATCCTCTTTCTGGTCAGGATTTAGGAACGTGTGACTAGTGTGTGTTATGTAGTCAATGTTAGAGGGAAGATCTATATAACTAAAACTTTTTAATGTGAAATATATTGTTTGAGGTTTTTTGGATTGGAAAGAAATGTATATCTGTATCCTTCATATTAGCAATGAAAATACAATGTGAAAGAATTACATGTGTACAGAGGGAGTATGTCCATTTTCTAAGAAGGGATTTTTGTCTTATCCCAGGTGGCTGTGGGAAGTTTTTAAAACCTGTGTAAGTCTATTGACAAACTTTTGGGACATAAAAACAGAATTGCTACATTCTCTTCACATCAAGGATAATCTTCAAAAAATAAATTTTTGATTTCCTTGTAGAGGCAGGAAGCAGCTATTGTTGACTTGACACTTGGGATCTGAAATAATTGCACCTGGCTGTAAGTCAGTAGCTGCAGCTTGCCATATTGATCTTGACCTCAAAGACACTGGGCACCCTATTTAGTTGGTTTTTTTGGGGGGAGGGGGGTAAATAAAAAATTAATACTCTTGCAACAGCATCTGAGGCGATCCATACACAAGTCAGAGGCTGGCTTGCACGAGTGGTTTTTCTCCGTGTACAGGTGCCTGTAGACTACCATTTGCCCTGTCAGGTTTGCTGGTGCTTTGCTGTGTAGACAAGGAAGTGCAGGTATTTACATAACCTGGCTGGGGTCCCAATAAGCTGCTGATCCCTTTTGTAGACAATAGGGAGCTGGGCATCAGACAGCAACAGACATGAAACAAATGGATGAATGATTGTTTACAAACTCAATTTAGAATTCCTATGCTTTGATATGCATCAGCGAGGTTTCTAAAACTACACTTAAATTTAATTCAAGAACCCATTTTTGTGAAGGACTTTATATATTTCCCTGTAGAGATCCCTATTGATATTGTCTCAATACATGCCCAGCACCCTGTAGATACATGGATTCTGTCTGTGCCCTATAGATATCCTGTCCTCATGCCCAGTGCCCTATAGATATCCTGTCTCCATGCCCAGTGCCCTCTGGATATCCTGTCTCCATGCCCAGTGCCCTCTGGATATCCTGTCTCCATGCCCAGTGCCCTATAGATATCCTGTCTCCATGCCCAGTGCCCTATAGATATCCTGTCTCCATGCCCAGTGCCCTCTGGATATCCTGTCTCCATGCCCAGTGCCCTATAGATATCATGTCTACGTGCCCAGTGCCTCCATAACCACTTGTTCTGACTTCTGATTGTTGTGCTGAAGCCTCCAAAGACGTAAACATTAAATAATGTTCATTACCAAGTACTGGGTCCAAAGGTGCTTCACATTCTGACAGTTTTAAGCCAGTGGTTACTTTTGGAAACTATTGTTACATTGTTTGCCCATGCTGAGCTCCAGGAATGTGGAAAATAAAACTTCCAGCTTGGCTTGTGTTGAAATGTCTTTAAAATATTAATTGATAGGAAGAATTGATAAAACCAGCTCTGCATGACATTCACATGCTGATGGTGGCTTGAGTGGTTTGAATGCAAGAATGTTCCAGGTTTGTTGTGCCTGTGTGAAGGAGATGGAGTATTTAATAAATTTAATAACATCCAAGTTGGCTGCACCTTGACTTTTGGCAGGGCTTGATATTAACTCACATTTTACACTTGCCATGTTGCAGGGCAGAGAACGTTCCTCATTCCAGAGGATTTCCTTCTAACTTGTGCAGCTGCTCAGTTTTGTGTTTTCCCATAAAAAATTGTGTACAAAAAAGGATGTGTATCATTGGTGATCAGCTGTATGTTTTCCAGATGTTTTTTTCTGGGGGTGGGGGTGGGGGAATAGCTCAGTAATTTGAGTAAAACATTGGACTCACGCGTGGAAGGTTCCACAAGTGATCAAGGCATTAAATTATTGTCCTGGAGTTAAATCATTGTCCTGCCATTAAATCATTGTTCTGGCATTGTTGAATCATTGTCCTGGCTTTCCCCTGCGTGTTAAACTGCCACTCTGTACTGACCATTTAATGTTACTGCAGCAATCAGTTTAGTGAATGCTTCGCGGTATAGCTTAGTGAAAAGTCCCCCCGCCCTCCATATCACAGGCATGGTATGACCTGAGCACCTACAATGGTGTTAAATCCCCAAAATCAAAACCAAAATCAAAATCTGTTTTCTTAAGTCTTTACACAAATATTGCCACCATATTTGAAGAAGCAAATATTGCAGAGGAAGAAGATGATGATAGTACTGTAGAGGAAGATGATAATTATGGTGATAATAGTAAAGGTATACATAAAAGTTTTCCTTCTTTCCTGAGTCCCACTTTGACCACTTCTCTGCCATGCTGTTGGCCAAGTTACCACAAATGTTACTTTCCTGCCCGACAGAACACCCTGCTTTGAGAAATCAGAATTGTTTAGTAGCCTGGTCAGGCAAGTTGTGTGAAATGTTACTTGCCCAGCAGTAAAAGTTCCTTGTCCCAGGCGATAAGCAACATTAATGTTAAGCCCGGCTTTGTCATTGCTTATGTGTGCTGTCTTGTGTCTGACTTTCCTTTTCCTTCATCTGTCTGCGAGCCACAGTGTCCCTGTCATGTTATGGACAGGAGCTTAGAGTCATAATGCACTGCAGCTGTGTTGTGTCCTTGTTGGTGTGTAGATACCCCCTCCTTGGAAGCCAGACGTCAAGAGCGCCTGGGACACCAAATACATTCCGGAGGAATTTGCACAAGAGCCACTGCATCTGACGCCCAACGACCACCCCAACGACCGCCTGGAGCCCATCACGGAGGACCCTGAGCTGCCCTACTTTGAGCAGTTCTCATACCATGGCTCGCGAAGCTCCTTTGGCGGGGGCTATTTGTCTGCCAGTGCCCACACCACCAGTGAACTTTTTTAGCACATGGCTAGACATGAAAACGGCTTATCAAACACCACAAAATACTGTCACATGGTTAGGAACAAGCAGATTGTCAGACTATGTGCTGCACTGGCCTGTGTTGAATTGTCTGTGTAAGGAGTGAACACAAAAGGAAACAAACATTAAATGAACCTCAGTGGGCAGGTGACAGTCTAGTCAGGTCTTGGAGTGCAGTCATACAAAACCAACAACCAAAGGGAAAAAGCCATCTTTTCAATCTGTTGTTTGCCTTTTGTTCCTGACAGATCTTCAAACAGGTATACAGATATATAAACTGGATTAAAATGCAAATAGTAAGTTAAAAATAACATTAAAAAAACATTTGCAGCTTTGATTTCTTCATCTGGTTGGGAATTGCTACGCAACCACAGAATTACAGCAGCAGGAAGACATTTGTGCTGGTCAAATTTGGTGTGAATGAGATTAAAATAGCATGTACACATGGTGCTGCTCTTTGGTGAAGCTTTGGCCTCATCCCCCACTATTCCTCCCCCCTCCCCCATTCCCAGAAAGATTGTAAACCATAAATATCTCGAGTAGTCTCGATCACACTTCATACAACATGGCAGTGTGTGACTTGAATGTACTGCGAGGAGCCACGAGAGCATCCGTACAGGGCTGGGGTCAGTGCTGTCCCTGGTGCTGTTACACACTGTTTTTGTTTTTACATTTAGCAGTGCCAAGCTCAGAGGACAGCAGATAGCAACAAACAGGGTAGCATAAGTCGACAGCTTGAGTGGCTGCAGTTTTGTCGCTGTGGAGATCTGAGTTGTTAATAGTTTAAATTTACCTGATAAACTGAGGTAAATGTGGAATGAAAGATGCTATTTCTTCAAATAACAACCACTGTTGTAATTGATGTCTTTAACACTGGTGTAGAAGTATACTTACTTGCTGGATTTTTTCTTTTTTTTGTTGGTTGTTTGATGGAAGGGATTTGCTGGTGGTAGCAGGCATGACACGTCACTGTCAAATGTGCCGGCACTAAATGTGCACAAACATTTGTGGTGCAAGTCGGAGAGTTGTGGATGGGTCATTCAGTCTCTGTAGCTGCATTGCCTTATGCATAAATACAAGACATAGCATCTTTTTCTCTGTCTGAAAATAGAGAAATAATTGTAATACAACTTATTCAGGAATTTCCTTTCCATGGAAATGATGCTTGCAGCCTTTGCCTATGGCCAGCTCCAGTGGCTATTACCAGGGTGACATAGTGAAGGCTTGTTACAAGTCCTGGAACTTCTGACAGACACCTGTGCTACCTAGGCATTTTCTTTATGCTGATGTTTCAGGTTTATTTCCCAAAAAACAATGTCCGCCTTCAGCTTTTGCCTGTTACAGTCACTACAGCTCCAAAAGATTCATGCACTGTAATTAGAGAAACATTAAAATTATGCTGGTGAGCATTCTGACACGTAAATGTTTTGACAGTTTCATGTTTATAGATATGCATGATGGTTAGAACATGCTCTCAGAACAGTGTCCAATAAATTTAAACTTGTTGAGTTTTTCAACTATTCTTCATTGAGAAGAACTCTTGGCAGTATCACCTATTTGTTATTTCCCAGCATAAAATAGCTTTGTTAACTGTGGTTATTTTGGGTCAGGCCAGTGTCTGGCTTTGTTACTTTCAGTTTTGATATCCTGTTTTTGATCTTTGGGCACAACTGTGGGAGCTCCAGCTGTATATAGGGCTGCAGATCTCGAGGCATTTACCTTTGAGAAACCCAATAGGTCAGCTGTTGTACTGTTGTCTAGTTCAGCTTGGTTAAATGTATGCTAAAATGGGTTGGTCATGCTTTTTAATGTTTGAGATTTGAAGATATAAATTTTAATGGTTAAGAAGCTACATTCAAAATGAATAATATATTATTATTTTTGAAAATTGTTTTGTATACCTGCTGGGTCAGCTGTAGGTTATCTGCATTTTGTCATGTTGGAATGACAGGCTCGGCAGAACCTTGAGAGGTGTCTCCTATCTGGCCTCGAAATGAGTTAGATGATCCATCCTCTTGCATCGCAATCAGTTGGTAACAGTAAAACTATAGTTTGTAGTGCAGAGTCATCGGTGTTGGTCCGTTTCAGCATTGCAGGCTGTTGGTAACAGGACACAGCTTACAGCTGGATGTCATATGCAGGCCTTTGGTTTACGTGTCCGAAGCATAGACATGCTGGTTGTCTTGGTAACATGGCTTGGCATGGACAGTGCTGACCTGGCAAAAATGTTCATGAAGTGGGAGTCCAACTAATGCAAGTCTGAAGAATGTAGAGATGCACTTGACCAGGTGAACGCAGTGGGTGGTGAACGTGTCCTTGCCTAAATGTCCCCCAGTGAAAAATCACAGGTGGCTGTGAAGGATTGGGAAGTGATACCTGACCAGCTCTGATGCCCCGTGCAACACTACCGAGATACCAAAGACTGCATCTGCTACTGAGTTGCAGCAGACTGCTCCACTCCCTGTGGCCCCCACCTTCACAGCTGGTGGCGTGGTTCCTATTACTACACACCCATGTACTGTACACGTTGTGTGGGTGTGTTGAGTCTTTCATCGTTGTTGTCTCTGGGCTTAGACTGGCTAATCACTTGCATGGCTATGAGTGTGGAAGACCTCATGGCCACAGGTGAGGGGAGGGGGTGGGGTAATATTTATACATTTGTGCCAATGTGTGTATATATGGAGTTGCTAGCATTGTACATTCACTATTTTTTATAGGTGTGGAAGATGGATATACATGCTTATGCATTTGTGCTTTGTACAGTCTTTTTGTTGTTGCATACTCTGCACATTTTTTTAAACAAAATCAACCGGTGGGCTGGTGTTGGAGAATAAAATATGGTTAAGAGGTACACTTCACAAAAGTTTTCTTTTTTTTGTGGTCCTTGATGGAGCCTAGTTGAGAAGGTTAAATATTTGTAATCACAAATCCTTTCTGCCTTCGGCCTCCCCACAACCACGCCCGCCTTTCCCTGCACATCTCAGTCACCTACTGTCTACTGTCGTAGACTGAATTGGAGTCAGTAGAAATCGGTTGTCAAAACACTGAAAGAAAGAAATGTGGGTTGGATGTTGCTTACAGAACTATGAGTTAGCTAATAATAGAACCTTTTACATGGATGGGCTTTGAGAGGTAAACATGGTTTTATGAAAGATAATTGTTCTTTCTATTTCGCTTTCAGTATAGAACAGTCGTATTTGTTCATTGTTACTGACAGTTCGCTTGCAATTTGAGGACACTTACTGTTAACCACAAGAACAACAAGCTAAGTGCGAGAAGGAAAACTGACGACTGTTGCTTTTTTTCACTTACACTGGTCAGTCTTTTTTAAAAAAAAATAAATCTGTTGCCTCTTTTTATCCAGACCAGCTATCTCACCCAGGTTGGTGTGAAAATGATAACTGATTTTGTGTGTGTGTGAAGAAGAAACCCTGTGCCATTCGTTTTCATATCCATCATGTCTCCTTAGAGATTCTGTTTGTAAAAATTGTTGATAATTTGACTTGCTGATTATAGAAATACCCACTATATTAATCAGCCCTGAGACTGTAAACGTTTCTATGGTAAGTTTTGATGAGTGGCTCCAAACTTTAACTTGCCAAACTGACGATCTTACTCGCCGGCTTTTATTAAGCAGTACATGTACTCGCATCTGGCAGGTGTGATATTTCACTTGCCAGTTGCCATTATTTATTTTCTTTCATTTTTTGTCTTGAAATGGTGAGTAAAATATAGCCACTTTCAGACCTGATAGTAATAGGTACTGTATGTATGCATCATATTTTAGTGAAATTTAAGAAATTGTTATGTATATAGCAAATTGCTTTTTTTTTTTATTTTTGCTTGGTCAAATTTATTTCTGACATATTGATACACCTTTTCTCGGCTATATTCCCCTGTCTGCACTATAAGAATATCTGTTTCATTTGTCTTTGCATGCTGTTTTTAGGTGCATTACCAGTGGCATACATTTCAGAGTTTGCCTCAGTTTGCATCTAACAGTTAATTCTGTCCTGGCACACACTTGCTAGTGAAACTGTTGCATCTGTTTAGAGAAGCAAAATGGTTTATCCAAAGTCTCAGCAGACAATGTAAAATTCCTTTAATTAAAAGTAAATACCTGTAGCCTGCAAGAGAAGACTTCAGACTACAAAAGTATTCTAGGAATTATTGTTTCTAATTATTTTTTTGAAAACGAAACTTTCTGCTATTAAACATCAGATGTGGATAAAATTAGCTACCAATGCGTGTGCACTTGGCTCTGTGTCTGCTTGCAAGTATGTGAAAGTAAATGTGTAAGACAGCCTTTTACTCATGTCATAGCATTGTCCTGATGTATTTTATGTCATAAAAATAGTTATTTCTGCTACATGCAAAGCTTTAAAATCTAACCAGGACTTTTGTGTACAGAATGTCAAAGATAGCACCACAGGTGTTGAGTCCTATGTGTAAAGTGTTGTGGTTGGAGAATGTCTCCTTAGTTCTGTGAAAACTCTTGGCTACACCTGTCAGTTCACATCAACACTGTATTTTTGTCAAATGGTGAGCAGTGCATATAGCTATTGAACAGGGTCTGACTTTCTCACATTACACAGTTTTACCAGTGAATTCAGTATATTTGAAAAAAAAAATTTGCACACATATCTTTCCCTCTTGTGACTCCCCTCGTCACTCAA
Source organism: Lanistes nyassanus (assembly GCA_004794575.1). Taxonomy (NCBI): domain Eukaryota; kingdom Metazoa; phylum Mollusca; class Gastropoda; order Architaenioglossa; family Ampullariidae; genus Lanistes; species Lanistes nyassanus. Next base: position 138,843 of record SMGT01009061.1, on the reverse strand, counting down.
TCTTCCTTCGCATTCTGTCTCTTCCCCTATGATGTGTACAAGGTATAGTATGCATGTATGGATTGTATCCATGGATTTTTGTGCACATGTAAACATTGTGGAATTTTAAAATTCAAAAAGAATCTTAAAACTTGGTTTCACCTTCAGTAGGTTAATGTTTTTGATTCAGGAAAAAAGATATCAGTAATTGCAAAGCTGTAGACACCTGTGCTTTCTGAACAAATATAGAAGACAGTGGAGACAGTTTATTATTTTCAACACGAAATGACCATCTAAAGTACAGAGTAATGAATTTTTTTTTAAATCTAGGGCTTCCATTTTAAGCTTGCAAAACAGCTGTTCATACCTTGAAAGTTCATAAACTATAAAATTGCTGTCTAGCTGAAAGTGACGTTCAGAATATGTGCACCTTGATAAATTTTGTGGATGTGGGTTGTATGTGCATCCATAAGATGTATTTAACCAGTCTCCAAGATGAATGGTCCTCATGTACTTTTTCAAAATAAAAAGGGTGGGGGTGGGGGGTAGAGCAGGGAACAGAAGAGGTGAGCAGCTGTCAGCATGTACAAATTGACTTTACATACATCCACTTTTTTAAACGTCAGACGAAGAAAGGGCGAACTAGGGGAAAGAACACAGACTTCCAGTCTATTTACCCAGCTGTATGTGACACGAAGAGTGAAATGTATCATTCTTAAATATACAACATATAGCTAGCAATAGTAATCTAGATGTGGCAAAATGAAGGCATGTGAAAAATGTTTTAGTGACTGTCTTGTCAATAACATGAAAATTACTGTAGGATAGCCAGCAACCCTAATTTTAAAAAGGAAATACATCTTGATATTAGTAATCATGACAAACTGTTCTCTACTTTGTATCACCTTGTCAAGACTTGATCACTTTAGTTTTAACGTAAACTATGCTTACACTTAACATTGCTGTTTGCAAAGGTAGGTGATTATTATTCGTGGCTCACCGAGAGACTGCTTTGTTAGATGTGCTTTGTGGGTGGCAGATCCGTATTTTTCCAGTACTTTTACCGTTTCCAAGTCTACCAAACCTTAACCAAACTATGTGCTTGCAAGCCTTGACCCTCGTACACACATATGACCTTGTGAAGTGTCCTTTTTCTCTCAGTTCCTTGTGTGTGTTCTGATGTATCACAAACAGAGCGAACTTATGTTTGCATATAGCAGAAAATATAAGAATGAACATATTATGGCTAACTCATGTTGATTTGTACAGAATATTTGAATGAATGCATATTTGTGTGTAAGAGGTAAGGGAAAGGCTAAAGATAGCTTCCTGTTGGCTGGGGCATGCAATCGGAGGTCTCCTGAGTCAAATATCTGTAGTCATTGAATGACTAGGTATGTACACTACTGTAAAGATACAGATGAAGGACCAATGTGGTATACAGATTAGGCAGACGAGTTCTCAGCCAAAAATTTCAAATACATTGTCACCCTCAAGTATCAGGTAGGTCTCAAGGAATTTACTTTAAAATTATTTTTTACAAATCTCTGAAAGTGTATTCTTTTTCAAGTTTGAGTTGAACTGCAGAAGGGCTGAAAAAGGAATCATCATGGTTTCAAAATTTAAGATCTACTGAAGTGGAAAATGCTGAAGTAACTGGTCTGAGCAACATGCAGTAATTCCCAAAATCTTGTCAAGAAAGTTCTGTTAAGAGAAAAACTTTAAACAGTCCGTACAATTACTCCCACAGAATGTGGTTTTTAAAAAGTGTAATCAAACTTTCATATGCTCCAGGCTCTGCCGCTAAGCTTGGGCTAGAGGTATGAATGTTCCAATATGACATTACAGTTCTGACCTCTTTGTGCGAATGTAAATGCTTGAAGAATTGTATTACTGTGAGAACATATGGGAATTATTTGCTCACATTTTAGGAATGAGTTTGTAAACTTGAACTAAACCTATTCATTTAAACACCCTTTTGCACCTGGGGCAGTTTCTGATTTGCTTTTTGTGCAGAAGATGAATTGCAGTGCTCCTCCTAAAACAAAATCGACAGTTTACTGGAAGTGAGATGAAAAGATGCGTAACATTGAGAACTCACATTTTAGCAGCTGCACATGCAGAAATGCATGTACTCCCATAGATCCCTACGCGCAAAAAGCACATCAACAGGCCGACAATACGCAGGCATACACGCATACTACACTGCTACAGATTGTCCAGTGGTGCAGCAAGTCGAGAATTACCCGGACTAGACCACTCGATCTGTGGGCGAGAGAGTGAGTGTATAGGTAATCGCAACCCATTTTGAAAGCAGCCCAAGGACTGAGCCTATGTATACAAGCAGTGATCGTGATGTCATTAGTCGTTTTTGTAGGACTCTGCGAGTGCCTTCGTGATATTCTTTAGTTTAATCCTAGTAAATGTAACCCTAACTTTTCGTAAACCCTAGATCAGATGTCCAGCAGCAAACACTGCATCGTAAGTGATAAAATGAGCAATAATAAGAGAATAAAAATATTATTTCATAGAAAATCGAAGCCAGAATCCCAGGACCGACAGCAATAACCACCAAGATAGAAGATGCACAATACTCGTGACAACAGGACGTGTTGATTTTATATGTCGGGCTAACGTGCGCCCGTATATTTTCTTGTTTCGACGGGAAAAAAATTGTATCTCAGTTTGAACTCATTCACCTTTTAGCTCTTGTGAAGTCGTCCGCTCATTATAAGTATAAATGATAAAAATTCCCGATTTTGAAAACATTTTTGGGGTGTGACACTTTCACTTTTGTAGTAAATTTAGATTCAGAGTTATCTTTCCTCGTAAGATGTCACCAATCAACGCTGAAGAAATCATGTGACGTAGTTAGCTCTTGAGCAACTGCAGTGGCATCTGATCGTAGGAGGGGCAGTTCACGTTATCGGAAAACACTCTGGTGGTTTATTTTATCAACATGCCAGAATCTCAGGAAAACACGTTCAAGACATTTAAACAGCGAAAGAGTTTTGGTGAGTGTATGTTGAAGGAAAATAAGACAGACAGCTAACAGATTGACCGGAATGTTTACAGAAACTTATTTTGTATTGTCGTTCTCACCGTAGTCTCCTTTAATTGGTTGCAGTCGATTGACAAGACTTTGTGGACTTGTAAAGCACTCAAATTTAAGGTGGTAGAGGAAACCAGGGAGACAATCTTTCATCTCCACGTAGAGTTATAAATATTCTAAACTGATGTTTGACAGTAATTAACGAGGAAGGCATAATTTGATAAAATATGACAGTTATTGAGTTAAACATTCTCGATTCTGTGTCTGTTAAATCATTGAATGTGATTACATGGTTGGCCTAAGTTAAAACTATAAAAGCCCCGGTCCAAAACTCAAACTGAAACTAGCTGCGCGTATACATGTACTGGTTTAAAGACTGATTCTCAACCGTAAATATATATATATATATAATTATAGTAGTAATTTCACTTACATGACTTGTGGCATGTTTTTAATTAATGAAAAGGAACAACCTTGATCAGTGGTGATTGCCTTGTGTCCTTCAGACTTTTTATCACCGTAACCACAAAACACAGTACAGTACATATACCTTTCAGCTACGGCTGACATCGAACATGTCGGTCATGCGATCTCAACATTGCCCGTGAAGCAAAAATAATTTAAACTTTTAACAGTATGAGTGAAGTCTTTCATTTGTCTTTAGCAGTGAATTGTTTGTACTAGAACAGACAATATCATGAATAGGTTTGTTTTATTGCAGATAGAGAGGTGTAGGGGGAGAAGATGATAGAGGTATAAGAGGTATGCACGATGATGTGTGGGTATGAGTTTTTGTGAACTCCAATATGTTAATACGACAGGTGGTGTGGAAGAAATAGTTGCTTCAGACTTTGGCATAGGCTATACAGTGCAGTCCAACTAATGCAAGTGGTGATTACATGAAAAATTGGTTAATATGGCTGTGATTACATGAAAGATTGGTTAATATGGCTGCATGTTCTGCTCCCTGCTGGCATGGATGCTTGTTTGGTCAAGTCTTGAGATCTGGATTTCCCCACAGGAGTTTGTTTTCCTTCCTTGTCTTCTAAAACTCAAGTGGACTTGGCCGTAACTAAGAATATGAGAATACAGAACACTTGTACCTGCATAGTAATATATGTTTACATATGGCTAATCAGTGGACCATGCCTAGGCATAATTATGTGTGTGGCTGTATAACTTATGCTGTAATCTGTGCAGAGTTTGAGCTAGGCACTTAATCAGAGCCATTTGTCAATGTAGAGAAGGGGGGGGGGGGAGAGAGAGAAGGACTGCATGATGTCAGCTTAGTGACAGGAAAATTCAGCATCAGGTTCAAAGTCCCTTTATTGGATAAATCAATGATAAATATTTTGGTGACAGATGTTCATCTGTCTCATAAATTTAGTAAAATTGAAAACCTGGCAAATAATCAGTAACATTAAACAACATAACACATTAAACAGCAGATTAATAACATAATAAAACATCAAATAAAATCATACAGTCACATTAAGTACCTAGTTGTATTCATGACCACAGGGCTGTGTATCCAGGCCATGGCTAACCCTATTCCTGTAGCTACAGTCTGATATAATCGTTTTACTGTTGTAACATTACTAACAAAACAGCATTGATTTCAAATGTTTGCACAATATTGTATATGTAATTACAGTCTATCTTCTGCACAAGTAAACTGAATATTGGTTGCATTAAGTGCGGTTGGTTTACATTTCTCAAGTTAACACAAGACATGCATCTGGAATAAAATTAAGTAGGAAAATTAAATTTCTGCAGAAATGTAGGCATGTAATTATATTTTTATCACTAATTAATTTTCAGATAACCAGTTATACTGCAGAAACTTAGCAACTAGTGCATATACCCCTAGTAGTTTAAGGGAGCTACATATACATACACGTACAGTGCCTTTTGATGAAAATCATGACATTTTGGGGGTTTTCAGTGGATCAGAACTCTGCATATCTCTTCTAAACACTTCACTAGTTTGGTTTGCTCAGAATATTCTGTAAAGTACTTGATTTTGATGGTTCATTTCTGTACTATTGTGGCAATTGTTTTTGTCACATTCTGACAGCAGCTGACCCTTACTAACAAAATCAGCTATATGGAGAAACATGGTGTCTTCTTTGTCAGAACACCACAGACTCAAGATATGAATGCATTTCTAATTTCTGTCATGTTATTCTGCTTTCTTATGCCAGCCTCATTTGCCAAGAAGAAACACTTTTTTCCCCTTAAGTTTAGTTTTCTTCGTTTGTGAGTTAGAATTGTCTAATACACAGTGAAGGTAAAACTTCAAATTGTGCATGCAGAGTGTGTATCTTTTGTTCTTTATTTGTATTTCATCCTCTTTATTAGACAGCAAGCTGTGACCTGAAAATATATACCCCATATATACCTCTAAGTTTTATCATGTTAAAACAAACATATTTATTGCAAATGTGCAAGAATTAAAGAAAAGTCCAGTTTCTTGCCAGTATGGGCAATTTTATTTGCTGCTCGAAAGACAGGCCAGTACACATAGCACCTGTTAGGTGACGCACAACACAAAGCTGTAGTCACGTTGAAGCTGAAACGCACCTCATGTGTTAATGTAAAGACCAACAGTAGACACAAATTGTTGTTGCAACATGGAGTTTCCCTGCCATGATGGATGTAACTCATGTATACAAAAGTTGAAGGAGGTGCAGCACAGAATAATCAGTGTCGAAACGTGTGTAAGCTCCGTTGGCCTGCACTCAAACAAAGCACTGTTGTCACATGGACTGAGCCAGTGTTCCCAGAGTCATTTGCGGGGTCGCCTGCCACTTCTGCTTAAGCAAAAAGAACAGCTGGTTAAGGTCAACTGGTGGTAGGTGGTTTGCCTGTAATAGACCGCCCACACACCACATGCTGGATGCAGAAGATCTGGTGAATTTGCTGACCAGTCCATGTGAGTCACTGTTCAGCAAGAAGATGATATTGACTCAAGCCCTGTGTGGTCTGACATTGTGATCCTGGCCCACTGTGGAGACGTCCAATCAGATTCTAAGCCAGATTATGCCAGGCCCAGGCCAGCCAAGCAGCACGAGCTGGTGTCAGAACAGGTCACACTGCAGGTTACCTTAAACACAGGATAGCTTCATGCAGACGGTTCCTAATCATCTGGTTGCTGATGGTGATGTTGCTGGCTGCTTGCAGCTGCCCCGGAGTGTGTTGGTGGTAGCTGTTCTGTCTGATAAAGCTGATAGGATGACAAATCCACCATCCTGTCTGGACATCAATAATGGATGTCCAGGCCATCTGCGCTCGCTGACACTTTCTGTCTGGTTGTAGTGGTCTCACAATGTCATAAGTGAATGGAATATTCCCAACTGATGACCAGCTTCCCGGACACTGATGATGATACCCTTCTGCCGCCACTCAGTTCCCTGCTGCAATTATGGACGTCCATAAATACTCACCAGTCCCTCAACAGTGGTTGAATTGTGTTCACATTACAAATAGTTTGCACTTGCATTGTGGTTATTTCCCCGTTCTGTTTTGATCTGTCATCTGCACATATTTGATGTGCACACATGTGTTGTGTGGCATCTTGGGTGCACATTTGGCTGCTTGCTGCATTGTGCACAAACATGCCAGCACTGACTTCCAAGCATACTGACATTCACATTTGGTGCTTGAAATAAGATGCGCCCAGATGTATGGGCTTGGTGGTGTGTTTCTGCAAATTACACACATCTGTGACCTGCTTGCCAAAGTGTTGCTGGTCTTTGGATTCTTTTGAGCAGTGTAGTTAGTCTGCAGTTCTTTTTGTTTTACTTCAGTGAGTCGTGGTGGAGTTCGTTTGACATGGTCTGGTTAAACAATAATGTAACTAGCTAAAAAATTGTTTTAGAAGATTCTGATGGTAAGTTTAGCTGGAGCTGGCACCTTTTTTTGATTTTTTTCCTCTTATCCTTGACAAACCTGTTGTGGGTTACAAGATTTTGTTTTGTAGTGAAATTTTGTTGATGAATAAAAGCTACCTCAGCCTGGCCTATATCCATGCATGCATGTACCTTTAAATACATATGTTTATCAGCACACGTGCATGGGTGTACAGCCATGTATGCATGTGCGCATGCTCACATGACATACACTTAACACAATGATACATATTGGTGCATGCACATACTGTCTCGCTCACTGGTAGAAGACTGGTGCGAGTTGTAGTAAACAAGTCAGATGACTTGGAATGATTTCTGATCTTATCCCACAGGCCACAGTGACCTCGCAACAACAGCTGAGTGGTGCTGTTGCTTTGTTGGCCTCGACCTGCTTTCTTGGCCTCCTTTCACAGAGCTGTTGTAGTCAATTCTTGCACTAGGGCAGGGTTCATAATGCAGTAGTGCACATTTGTGCATACTACATGTATTGCTAAAGCACAATACATGAAAACAGCAGGACATACACATAAACTGATGTAGTGTATATGTACACAACAGTACCAGTGCATGCTCATGTGTACCTGTGGATGAGCTAGAACTATGTATCTTAAGGCACAGTGCATGTTTAATGTATGCTAAAGCTGTAAATGAAGATGGCTTCGTGTGTATGTATATTCTATATATGCATTAATGTGTTTAAAGCACTGGTAAATGCATGCACTCACGGTGAGCTGCTCAATGACCCATGTTTTCTGTTTCAGCTGTCAGGAAGGAGGAGGTGGAGGGCATTAGGAGCAAGTTTCCAGCCAAAATTCCGGTAAGATGCTGTGTAATTTACATCAGTTACAGATAATTGTGCTGAATGTACAAGAGACAAGTACATACATACTCCTTGGAAAAAGTTAAGTGATGCATGTTTGAAAATCGCCAAAAGCAATGAATAAATTTGCATGTAGGTGTAAATATGAGAATTTGATTGTCATCATCTTACTGTCTACTAAATGCAGCACAATCAGGAATGATTTCAGTTCTGATATTCAGAATGCATGTATTAATCAAAATAGTCAAATGTCAGAAATGCACTTTTAAAGACATCTTGGTTTCACAACAAATGCCGAAAGAACACACATTTGGTGCAGTGTCATTCGTGGAAATGAATCCAGCACCAAGTTGCCTTGCCAGGCCATTACCAAGGGTCTGAAAACGTCATTCAACTATCGTGCAGCATTCACAGCGCCTCTCTGAAGACAGTGGAGGTGTTGTCTAGCCCCTGGAACTGGGTCTGGGGCTGCTGCTGGTTGAAAAGAATGAATTGTGCTGGTCTTCTACTGTTCTAAACTGGAATTAAAGCACAATGGAGTTGGTTCATTTTGTAGGTTTCTTGCTGTCACAGACGCTGTCTTCTGCCAGTTAGGACCAGGAAACTGTCTTCTTGCTGAATTGTGATCCATGGTTTACCACTACGAGGCAACTCTGAGTGGTTTTCAATAGCTTGGAAGCAATGAAAGGCTCAGTAAATGACGGTTCTGTGAACTCTAAAATGTCTGGCGTCAGCACTCTGTGAGACGCCTGCCTGCAGCATGCCTGTGGCATGGGCAACTTGAGCCGGTGTCAGATGGCATCTCATCATTGTCTAAAGTTTCTGCTTTGCTTGTCAAGGGGTGGTGTTCTTATACAGTGTAGCGCGGTTGTACCACCCATGAAGAGCACCGATTGTTTGGAGCAGTGATACAGAAGAGGGCAAAAGGTGACGGCAGTCCACTTTGTAACGTATTGCTCGTGTTGCACATGCTGTTGTAAGAAAATGATGAGTGTCCATTCCATTATCTAACCGTGATACGACATCAAATGTGGGCTGCTTAACTTTTTGTGAGGGGTATATATGACTATCGTCTTGACTATCGTTTTTAAGGTTCTCTTTCTTGTGTGGTGGACTAGCTATCTGAATGCAAACAAACGTCTGGGACTTTGCACTGATGTCTGGGACTTTGCCACCAGGTGCTGAGATATGCCCCAGATTATCTTATTTTGAAAAAGTGTTCATATTTTCTATATTCACATCTGCCAGTCTGTGGCAGCCTATTATGTGTTTGTCAGAAACCAAATTGTAGTTTATTGAAGGTGTGTTGTATGTCTGAATGCATGTTCATGTTCAAAATTTTTTAGACCGTCAATCAACCTGAAAGAAATACAAGCGTGGATCTATTTCCACCTTTTACTTCAGAACAATACGAAATTATTCAAATGAGTTTAAAAACACTTACATTCAAGTAATAATCCCACACACACTAATCAGATATATTCCTCAGTCACACAGTCCAGAAGAAGGTTTTTGGTCGATAAGACGAGTACTGTTCCTTAACAGTTCCGCACGTACAAGATGCAATAACTCTAGTATCCGCAGTTGACTCCTAAATGTTAGTGCCAGACAAGTTCTTGTAACTCAGAAGTCAAAGTGAACGGTGCATTATCTGGCCATATCCTTTTGTACATGAACTGCATCATTGACAAGGTACTTGAAGCTGAGAACGGATTCTAGCTTGTCGGTTTTGATTCAGAATCTGATGTTGGTGCTGATGCCGTTGGGGGTGTTGGTCATCCTTTGGTCTTTGCTGCACTGATCTCCAGTGACCAGTATCAAAACTGATACACATTCTACAGTTTTGCCCACCCCCTTCCCTCCCACACAAAAGTATTTGCTGTCATACAGTAGGTATTACATATATGAAATTTTGTAATAAAGTTATCTCTGTACCTAGCAGTGCCGCCTGCATATTAGTGCTCATCTGACATCTCCAAGTGTAGTTCTAACACAAAAGGGTGGCATGTTTTGTGTGAATTTCATTAGTTGTTTCTACAACAAGGTCATTGAATGACACTGCAGACTCCGAGTTTCAGATACCATTTCACAAAGTTTGCTTTGAACCCTTGTTGCAGAAACTTGTGCATGACACAGTTTGCCTAATGCTGATGTGCGTTTACCTCAAGTTGTGTTGCCGTGCTGTGCAGGTGATTGTGGAGCGGTACCACAAAGAGAAGGTGCTGCCTGTATTGGACAAGACCAAGTTCTTGGTGCCTCAAGAGCTCACCATGTCCCAGTTCTTGACCATCATCCGGTTAGTGGACAGAATACTTACAGAACGTAGACTTATGCTTTCCACAGCACTTGCTTGTTCTTGTGGGGTGTGTGGGTGCACCCAGCACCAGGCTTTGATAGCTTGCCTGATCTTGTGCTCGAGCAAGTCAGTCAACATAGTCTATGAATGATTGGTTGGCAGGTTCGGGGGTGGGAGGGGGTGGGGGTTAATGCTGTGTCAGCAGCTTTGGCCATATCGTGATGGGGATGTAGGGGGTTGGGGGTCCTGTTGCCAGACTACACGTGCACTGAAATGTAATCGGTACACACCAGCGGTGAATTAACACGCTAATGTATACGTCGCCTTACAAAAGTAATTTTGGTTCGGGCTAGAGGTTAGCGCTACACGCACACAGATTCTCTCTTCTCACTGACTACACACTACAGAACAAAATATGAGACCCAATAAACTTTTATTCCTAAATCTAAATCCCGAAGGTAACGCCTAGTGACTAAAGAAGAAAGTGAAGAAAAAAGAAAGTGAAGAATAAAAGCAGTGAAGGAAAAAGGTGGCCTGAAACAAAGATCAACCTGACAATTACTTCTAGATTACGACAGTCGCAATACACAAGGCATTACATCAACATCAATGAGGCAATCCCTACAGCTGAATGCCTCCAAAAGAATATGCAAACACCATGGGGGAACAGGGCCCATGTAGCGACCATGAGGTGGCCAAGATGGCGGCGGTCTAACACCGCAACACGTGCACGGTATACACAAAAAGAAATCCAACAAAATCTACATCATCCCCAACCCATCCCGATCTATATTATCCTTCCCACAATGATTAAACAATGACATTTCTCCTGAAAACAATATTTTGCACCTACATCACTCCACTGCATGCATTGCAGGGGAAAACAGAAAATATTATCAGAATCATGAAAGCGCCAGCACAGCGTCGTCATTAATACAATTACGACGCAGAGGAATCCTTCTCTTACAGGTTCATCACTAACCAGTACAAGTTAAATCCAAAGTTAAAAGATGTAACATACCTTTTACAAAAAGACGCACCAGAGGAAAAGGGGAGAAGGAGATCTGTTCTCCTTGTCAGCAGAGCACAAAGTGAAAGAGGGACAGGATTCCCGCGAAGCCGTGGGCCCGGATTCATGCGCGCTATCGCGCAATAGCGTGATTCGGTCGCACCGATAAATTTACTGGGACACCCTGCCTCCCACTTTGGCCAAACTACAATAATACACATTTTCCCCTAGTACAACTAAAAGGGTCTTTCTTTAAATATACCCAAAGGCTTGTCCCCAGACAAAAGTTTATTTGTCTGCGGGACTACATTTTCCCTACCAAGGTAGTATCTCCCCAAGCTGGATAGACCGCAAGGGGAAATAATTCTGGTAACCCTGAGGGGGTTACAGAAACATTCACCCGACTGGTAGGCAGTTTATTGTTGAGTGTTGGAGCAAATTCGACTTTGCGCAACCTTTTAACTCCAGGATACGATCCTTGGCCTTTGTTTTAAACCCACAACCAGCTGAATTACCTGCTTTGTGTGGGAGAGTTACTTCTGACATGTCTTGGCGCTGGGTCTGGGACTAGGAGCAGTCTACAACAAAGTTGGACATGCCCTATATCCACTCTTTGTTACATCCTTTCCTTTGCTCCCCCCACCACCATTCTTTATTTCTTTGCTGATGTTCCTTTGTGTTTCTTCCTTCTTTACTTTTCTTTTGTCACACAAAAAACACAAAGACTAGAGGAATACCTATGGAAATATTTCACAACCATCCACACTAACTGTATACTGATATCAACTGTACTTATTCTTTTGCAGACAGAGAAAAAGCCTTTAGGACATTATGATGTTTGGGTTTGAAGAAAGAGAACTTGATATTGAAATAGTTGTCTTTGATTTTGTGATGTAGCATCTTATTTCAGAACAGTATATTGTATTTTATTAGTCAGCGCTTCACAGTAAACATTCTCTGAGCTGCTTCCTTTCATCTCGGTTTCTTTCATTCATGTTTTGTTTCTTACCCATGTTATATATCATGCACAAGTGCACGCATCACTTTGTGAATCTGTTCATCCTAGTGGTGCCTGTGAACACAAGCATTTATTTTTATACATCTGTGCTTGTTTTCTGTCAGTATCAGAGTGTGTGAGCACCTTCTGTGAAAGATCTCATCTTTGTCCCAGTGTTTGCAGATCCTTGATACGTGTATGTTGTGCCTTGATGTTGACCAAAAGTGTCATGCTGGTTTTTTTTTTGTGAAGAAACATAATAAGACCCATTGAAACTCCCACCATTTAAAATGTTTGGCTTCGTGACATAGAAATCACTACTGCTGTAACATTTGGACACCAGAAACTTAGCTGAGAACTCCATGATGGTGCAGAAACAGCGAATTGATTCTATTGAATTTTATGTGGCACATCTGAGACAGGAATTGTGTGATTTCAAAAGAATGTTTTTCATTAAGACTTTTTTATAATAATCATATTTTTTTTCTGGCATATTTTGCCAGAGAAGATTGTAATTATAGTTTTTAAGCAGGTTAGGAAGGTTTAACTGTTGTAATTTAAAAGCTTCATGCTGGTTTGGTTATTACCGTGACAGAAGAAAACAGACTATTGGTTTGGAAACACTTTAAGTGCCCGTTTCCTTAACTGTGACAGAAACAGTAAGTGCACATTGTAAGACACATGTACATGTATGGAGATGACCAACTTGTGCCACCTGTGGAAACCAAGTTACCAGATAGGTGTTATGAAACTATCTTGAGGTTCTGTTTTCACCTTGAACACTATAAAGTGCCTTTTTCACTGAAAGAGAGAGGGGGGGTGGGGTGGGGGTGGGGGAGAAAGCTGCATTTAGTTTGACTTCAGCCAGAATGAGGGTTCAGATGCAATAACTTATTTTGTGGACTTGCCTTTTGTTTCAGAAACCGCATGTCTCTCAGTTCTAACCAGTCATTCTACCTTTTGCTCAACAATAAATCATTGTCGTCTATGTCAGCCACCATGGCAGAAGTCTACCGTGATGAAAAAGATGATGATGGATTTCTGTACATGACATACGCATCACAGGAGATGTTTGGCACCGTTTGCCTTTGTGCTAGGTAGAACCGATTGTCAAGATGAAGTTGATTGTCACAGATTCATGATTTTGCACAGACTATCCCATGTACCAAGTCTCGACATGGGATGGACAGGTGTAGTGAAAAAGCCAGTTTGTCTTCTGTTTTGGACAAGAACATGCATTGAAAATCCACTGATTGGGAAATTTGCACCAGAAGTCACTTGAGGAATTATTCGATTCAAATACACAGTGTCACTGTGATTTTTCACTTCATGAAGCTCAAGAATTAAGGTTATCGTTACAGTTGTCTCATGTCAGTGAAGGTAGCGTGCCTTGTTCTTCAAACCTCAGTTCCTGTGAACACAAGCATTTATTTTTATACATCTCTGCTTGAGAGCTGTGGGACAGGTTTTGCGCTCATGACTAATTCTATTTGTTTGTTATTAAAGTTTACTGCTTTGAAGTTTATAGTCTTCCACCTTTAGCGCCACCAAAAAAGTTAACAAAATACAGTGGGAAAAAAAAGAAATTAGATGCTGAAATATGCATAATCACATTTAGTTGCACCCTGTTCTGGTGGCTTTAGCCAGTATCCTCAGAATTAGAATTAAGAATTAGAAATGGTGTTAAAAATTACTGTGCAGTCCACTAACATTGACTTCTGATTGAGAAATTAGTTAACATGGCTGCTTTCTGAGAGCCTATTTAGTCTGATGTCATCAAGATGAGAATAGACTAATGGTGCCTCTAAAATTCGTGTTAAGTGAGAGCACTCTAGGGTGTCCTTCACTCTCATGGTCAGTATTGAACTTGTGAATGTTTGGTTTGTGGGGGTAGGGTGATGGGGGGGGGGGGGCGCTGTATATGTAGATGTACTTACATTGTCTTACAAATTTTCGTTCAAGTATTGTCAGTCTGCAATTTTTGTGCACATTAAAAAATTGCAGTAGATTTGCATCCAAACTGGGAAACTGACTGTGGGGCTTAGAATATCGACTTGAGCCTACTGTTAGGATAACTTGTTTAATATCCCAAACCCTGATCAGCTGACAATCCCTCTTGGATGCTATTTAAAAAGCCCAAATTCTTGTAGACACTCTGATTTTCATCTGTGGATACCATAGCAAAACATCTGAATACATTTCTGATGACTGCTGTTCCCTTACATACGATGACAAGTATCAAGCTTTAGTCCAAAGAATGCCCCACACCCTTGAAACATGAGAACAAGTGTTCTCATAATAGCCTTTGGTATGTTTGTGCTGTCAAAAACTGAAATGTTTTGAAGTACAGAGCTCTGTCAATCATACAGTTGTATGTGAGTTGACACTGCAGATAATGGCATTAGCATACAGACAAGTGCATTAGCATATTCAAGTGGTTAGCGTAGGGATTAGTAGGGATGATAACTGGTGCGACTTGTCTCAAGCTGTCTGCAGCAGTGGGTTCACATCGGGTTGTTCTGAGTTTTGACGAATGTTAGAGATAAAGACGTCGTGTGTAGCCTAGGCTTGTAGCAGGACTAAACAGATATGGGAGTCTGGTAATGTGTTATACTTGCTCATAGTTGGAAGGAGTTTTTCCTAGTCAAACCAGCATAGCCCAGTTTCTTTCACTGGAGGATGCAACTCGGGCATGACAGTGTACATTTTGTACAATTTCTGGAATGATTTCAGGCTTCTTTGCAGTGTCCTAGTTCATGGATATTGTCTCGCTTGACAGAGTTTAGGCCCCTTCCAAACTGCTGTGTTTGGCGTCTGCTGACTTGTGCATTTTATCCAGTCTGTTGTCTTGAGTGCTTCTTGATCCATGCTTTGTGAGCCCAATTTTCCTGTGCCTTTCTTATGTGCCATGTCTCAAGGCTTGCTTTTGCAGAGCTTCTCCACTCCTTGACTCATTCAGGGAATGTGTGAAATCACTGGCAGAAAGACAAGTTGCTGGCAGTTATGCTGCCAGTGTGTGTGTGTGTGCATGGGTAAGAAAACAGGCGACTGTATTGCTGCTGCATGTAGAAAGGTCTTTACAAAAAGAACTGGACAGTCATGCTGCAAGAGTGTGTTTAGAACTGCTGTTGTAAAAGACTTAAAATGCTAACCAGAGAGGGCGAAGTTCCGAATTTTTGCCAGCCCGAAAGGCCAGTAACTTTTAAATTCACTGAACCAGGTTTTCACAGTTATACAACTACAGCAGTTCGAAAAAATTTGGTAGCCTTATGGGCTTCTAATTTTTTAATACCTGAGCAAGATTTCTAGTGGCCTGAGGCCACCAGACCACTGTATTTCCCTATCCTTGCTAATGGTACTAGGTGTCATTAAAATTGAAACTGTATAAGTTCAGAAGTTATAGCTTAATAATTAATTTCAAGTGGCATATTTTTTGTTACAGCCATATAGCTGAATTGTTCTTTGCTAAAGTGTGGTTCTGTACAGATGTATGTGTGAGTGTGCACACGTATGTAAGAGAGAGCATGTTGAGGATCTTAAGATTTCAGTTCACTTTTTTTTTTTTTGCCTCTGGATCAAGACCACAGATATTTTGAAATAAACCAGTTTGCTTTCAGGCTGAATTGCACGTATTTGTACCTTGTGTGTTTGTGTGGAGAGAGCAAGTGGGGAGAAAAACACAGTTTCCCAGCGATCTCCATTAGAAAGCTGTGTGTGTGTGTGCATGACACGTGTGCGTATGCTTGCTGATGAGATTCCACATTATTTCAATGTAGATTTGCACAGTAACCCATTGTATTCCATGGTATGGAAAGGATAATTTGTCAGATATATCAGATTTACATATGCTAACCACATAGCTTGCACTCATTAACAAGTCTTGCTGTGACAAACATAAGACTTACCAAGTTACAGTATAATTTAACAAAAATACAAATTTGTTAGCTAAATTTGAACTTAGCAATACCACGACCCAAAGTGCTAAATTCTCAAGTTAGCAATTCCCTAACCACACCTTCCACACAAAAAATTTTGTATACCCTGCCCACAACAGTGAGAATGGATCCATTGCCCAGGCCTCTGGAGACGTAGATCAGGAGGTGCTTGCTGAATTTGGTGGCAAATAGGTCCAGGAGTAAATGAAACCAACTTTGCCACCCTGGCTCCAGAACCGTGGGCAACAGAGTCCACTCGGTTTGGAGGACACTAGGACATTGGCTGAGACTGTGATGTGGAGTGCAGAGAGCAAGGAGCTGTGGAGGGGAGCCCACAACCAGAGGGCCTCTGCCAGCAAAGACAGGTCGATGGAGTGTGTGCGCCCCTGATAGTTCAGGTAGGCCGTCACTGCTGAGTTGTCCAAATGTACCTGAATGTGGCCCGTGGCAGGACCAGGAGGAAGTGTTCGAGGGCGAGTCAGACTGCGTGGAGCTCCAGGCAGTTGATGTGGAGAAGGACTTTGCCCACTGACCATGTGCCGTGAGCCACATGGTGGAGGAAGTGAGCCCCCCCAACCCCACCAGGGAGGAGTTGGTGAAGACTTGTGCTTGAGGGGTGGGGGGCACGATGGGGATGCCTGAAAATCAAGTAACGGTCCACGGCTGTAGGAGGGGAGCAAATGCACCTGGATTTGGAACCGACTCGTCCCACGACGGTCAGGCCTGGGACCAGCTGCGAACTGACACTGAATGGGTTAAAGGAACACCGCTGCCAGGGGGACCGAAGACACCGACACCACTGAGCCCGCCACTATTGCCAGCTGTCTCGCTCAGAAGGAAGAAGACAGAAGGAGCTGAAAGAGATGGTCAAGACGGCAGGGGGCAGGGTGAACTGTCCAGAGCACCGTGTCGAACTCCATGCCCAGAAAAGAAAAGGTCTTTGGGCAGAAGTCCGACTTCTGAAGCTTGACTGTAAACCCCAGAAGGGTCACCTGAGACAGAGCCGTCTGCATGTGCATCGAGCACCGGGCAGCGTTGGCTGCAAGGATGGCCAAGTTGTCCAAGTAGGAAACAAATCCCCTGCTCATGTAGCTGACACAAAACTTGTAAACCACCATTGTGAAAACCCATAGGGAAGTGAGAGGCCAAAAGGCAAGGCTCTGAATGAAAAACCCACAGCCAGTGCATGGGGTGGATAAGCACATGAAAATATGCATCCGTCCGGTCGAGGGCCGTGACAAAGTGCGATCCCTCATGGCAGGTGGCCGCTGGTGAACATTCACGTGCACAATCTCGAGGCATAGTTGCGGAAAACAACTGCACTAGACCAATCAAAAACAAGCTAAAGCACCGTAGCAAAAACACAAGCGATTGAGGGTGAGTACAGGCACAAACAGCACGACACACGCAGGTACACTGACGTAAAACACTGAGGTCGATAGGGGGGAACAACACAAAAGCGCACGCTCACTGCAATAACCTGTTTAAAAACAGATCGAAATCTTTGAGCCGATCGCAATGAAACAGCGGCAGGGACACACCACCAGTGGACGGAGCAGCAGCAGCACACAACCGCATGCGGCCAAGGCACTTGACAAAGTCGGCCTGAACTGGTCAGCGAGTAGATCACATGGGGTGATGCACAGGGACTGCATGCGTGGAGGTGACCTTACCAGGATTTGAATACAAAATGTTTTGTGTGGATGATGCAGTTTGGGATCACTAACTTGAGAATTTAGCACCTTGGGTCATGGTCCAATACTGTGACAAGAAATTCTTATTAATAGATTCTCTATGATAACTAAGAGGTACTACTCAGCTTTGCCCCGACTCAAATTTGTAAAAAACTCCACACAAAACGAGTCGGCCTCTTTGACTGGACACGCTGAGAAAAGCAAAGATAAGGAAATAAAAACTTCAGAAAATCGCATTTGCTTAGATGTAATTTCTCGAAAATTATGTAACTGGTGGCATGTCCACATTTTGTAAGAGAAGGCAGGTTGTGAAAACTAATGTAGACCATTGAGTTAAATACATTTCTACCGCAATACAAACAGACCAGACGAGAAGATATATCACAGTTGGTCAAAAAAGCCCCTTCCCAAAGACAACTATACAATGTGTGGGACAAGGCTTTCCCAAAATTGTTCATGCTAATCATGTCAAGTTTAAAAAAATGAGGCTGATAAATATCTGCATTTTTTTCAATGGAGCTGCTGTGAAACATGCAACACACGATTCAGCAAAAAAATTTACATCCTGCCTTGGCTTCATCTACTGTAACCATGGGAATGTAGCATTGTCAGTCTGTAGCATTGTCAGTGATCTCAATCTCTGAAACGTCACTGTCCCCTTCACCAGTTGTTGGAATTGTAACTGACATTCGCAAGTGGGACCTGCCCGATGAATGGAAGCCTCTTTCAGAGTCTTCAAAAGAGTAGCTCAGCCCTAAGGAATGTCCTGGGTCTGAAAAACGGTTGGAGCTTTCGAAGGCAGACATGCCATCGTCTTCGGAGTTCCTTGGTGATGAGTAGGCCTGGGATGTCTGGAGCGTGCCAGAGAGATCAAACTCCACCGACTTCTTGATGGAACCCTGGCGGCCACTGGTGTGAGATCCGTAGGAAGCCGCCTGGAGAAGACCGTTGGTGTGCAGTTGCTCAGACCCCAGTGTGGCAGCACCAAACTCCATGCTCCCCATTTGTCTGTCAGAATCTGCACCCCCAGAAAGCAAGAGATTTTTCATGTTCTTTGCTGTTACCGCTCGGAACAACCTCAGATCTGTCTACGCATTCACACCACATACAGTTCCCTCTTCTCAGCTTCATCCTGTTCCACCATACTTCATCCTGTTCCACCATACTTCAACCTGTTCCACCATACTTCAACCTGTTCCACCATGCTTCAACCTGTTCCGTCATACTTCAGCCTGTTCCGTCATACTTCAGCCTGTTCCACCATACTTCAACCTGTTCTGTCATACTTCAACCTG
>SMGT01009061.1:88209-98719 GCA_004794575.1 Lanistes nyassanus | reverse complement strand
ATCCAGCCGGACCATACACACTGTGTGCTTTATCCAGCCGGACCATACACTCTGTGTGCTTTATCCAGCCGGACCATACACTCTGTGTGCTTTATCCAGCCGGACCATACACACTGTGTGCTTTATCCAGCCGGACCATACACCTGTGGGCTTTATCCAGCCGGACCATACACCTGTGTGCTTTATCTAGCCGGACCACAGTTTATTTTATGGGCCCCGAGCTGTTCCTTTTGTGCACTGTCCGAAACAGTTGGTAACGAGGCTTTAAATGGTACTCTGTTAAGTTGTACCGTGCCATGTCTATATACTTATGTTCAAAATCTATATTGATACTGTGCACACAATCATGTGCAAAACATGCACTAGGGGGGGGGGTGTGTAATGACCGATTCCTACGAATCTTTGGTCAACACTTCTGGCAAGATTGCTCCATGCAAGACCAGTGTGCACAAGGTGAACATGTGGTCCAGTCAGTTCAAGCACGGCAGGAGCTTAGAAGACCTGATCAGCCCGACAGCGCCGCTACTCCAGAGAACATCACTGGTCTACAGAAATTGATCAGCAATCTGAGAAGATCCACGAACCACTCTCAAGAGACTGAAGAGGCCATTTGCATTGAAAGAGCACCAGCGAACATCGTCTTCCATCAACATCTTGGCGTGCATAAGGGTTGGGTACCCAGTGATTGGAGTCAGGAACAGAAGAGAGGTAGGGTCGAGTAGTGCTGGACAAGGCCAGGGAAATTCAGCAGTGGACAGTCAAAGTCCACACGGCAGATGCTCACTGGAGACGAAACCGGGGTATACCAGTTCGATCCAGAATCGAAGCAGCAGAGCTCTGTCTGCGTGTTTCCAGGTAATCTCCCTCCATACTCAGAACAAGAAGCACGGGGAAAGAAACTGTGGCCAAATCAGTGCATGTTGCCACTGCACCTCTTGAGAAGGACATGCAGTCACCTGTGACTGGTATGTCCATCGCTGTTTGCCAAAAGTCTTCGAGGCTTGGGACAGACTTCACCCAAACACAGGTCATGGTAGACTGATGCTGCATTACGACAAAGCTCCAGCTCACACTGCTCTTGCAACAAGAGAATCTATGGCAGAGGGGGGAGTGCGACTGTTATCTCATCTACTGGATTCTCCATATCACCCCCCCCCCCTGCGACTTTTTCCTGTTCCCAAATGTCAAGAAGCAGGTACGTACAAGATAGTTTGAGAGTCCTGAACATGCCGTCCGAGCCTTCATGAGGGCTGTGGAGACTATACGGGAAAGCCACGTGGTCTGAACCAAGAAGTTGGTTCGAGAGGACGGCCAGTTGTACCAGCGCCCATGGAGATGTTTTTGAGAAACTGTCGTAATCGGATTGTCACCATGTCTTGTGTTTCCTGGATTCTATGCCCTTTCAGACTGGCCTTCAGGTGTGTGTGCAGCTCTCTAATCAGCACGGAACGCTGAAACGCTTTTCGCATGCAGATTGTCTGCATCACCTTAGGACAAAAAACAGACACCGACTGTCTGTTTTTGTCCTAACCTGGTGCAGATAATCTGCTATTCTTACGCTTTTCGTATGTTAGAAAGACACCCTATCATTCGATCGACTTTTCAGATCCGGCGACAGGCAAGAAAGCCTGCCAGTCACCACCTGTGCTCTTGTCCAGCTGCGACCAGCTGCGCTCTGAAATCCAGACAATCAAACACGGAGTCTTCCATCTCGATCGTCCCCTCTCCTTTCTTTAGACTAGAGTGATGCGGGGAGGGGGAGGGGGGCTGAAGTATATCCCTCATCTTATAGTCCCCTCCCCCCACCCTCCAGCGTTTCCTTGAAGAGAAGCATCAGCCAGATTTTCAGCGGCACGGTGTTATGATTTCTCCTTACAACTTACAGACCCAACAGGCTGACACGCACAAACACCATCCAAAAATACACAGGAAGCGGGAGGCATATTTTAACACACCTGTTCTGATGTGTGGGAAGAAAGTCAGTTTCTGTTTTCCTCCTTCCGCTAAATACACTACATAAAAAAAAGAATAGTCTGATTACGGGTACTCGCTGTCTTCGTCGAGCTTAAATGGGCATGTTCGGGGTGGGGGGAGGGGGGTGGGGGCACTTTTCAGGGGCGGACTTCGCTCTTTAGACTAGAGCTTTCAGTGTAGGAGTTTCAAGTTTTAATGTTTGCTTTTGCAAGTTTTCGGCGTGATCGGAAGCTTGCTTTCGTACAAACCTCACTGGTGCATACACTCATGTACAAACAAGAACGTTTACGTCACACCATGTATGTACGAGGTGCACAAATGTGGGCTGATGCTACAGAACTCTGCAAATGCTGCTTTGCCATGTGTACAGGCGTGAAATGGTTTAAAAACCTCCAGTGCCTGTGTCTTTTACAGAAGAAGCGAGGGTGCTGGGATGGAGAGAAAGGCATCAGTGCAATTTTCGCGACGGCGGGAGATGACATTTGTGCGCATCCACAACGGTCCCAACTTCCGGGCTGTGTGACGTCACTGACTAGCCGCCTTGGGAACCAGCGTTGGCATGTTCACCATGTAAAAGCGCAGAACTACTGGAACCAATCAAATGACGAGCTCTATTTAGGATGTGTAACAAGCGGAGGCAGTATAGGCAGTAAAGATCTTCCAAGAAACTGCAAGGTTTTCAGTGGTGACCCTACGAGATTAGCATATTTTACGTGATACTGTATTTTGATTGGCTCCAGTTATTCTGCGCTTTTTCGTGCTCTGTTCGATTGTTAGTATTGAATTCAAATCAACAGCTAGCATGAAGCAAGACCCACCGCTGTACCACCCTCCGTTACTATGAAAGTCCACGAGATAGAAACCTTCCTTTCGAACCAATACCTAGTCCCAAATAAGGGTTTTTATTGTTGCCGTTTCAGCTAGTCTCTTCCGTCCGCTCGCGTCCTTCCTTTCATAAGTCAACTTTTTCAACAGCTTAGCAACAGCCAATCAGATTCGTCCATTTATCCGGGCCAGGTTATATGGTCACGCCACCGCTTCGTGACACTTCCAGCACCACTAGCCGAATGGCCAGGCTTCTCTATTCAAGTCTGGTTTCGGCATGTATCATTACCTTTAGAAATAACATTAGGAGCAACGACAAGGCCTTCATGGCTGCAAGCTCACCTGCTGATCTAATGGTAGAAAACCTCCAAGCTAGAGCGTCCGCTGACACCCCGCAAGCAAAGAGCTTTTATAGAATAGTGTTTGAAAAGAAGTACGTCTTCAGGTTGATCTGAAAACACAGTGGGGAATAATTTTTAAAAAACCAAATCGACAAGCAGCCACAGGACTAGTTATATGTATGAGAAAAGGACCGAACTCAAAGCATTTTCCGCTCTAGCACGACCGAGTGTTCTCGGCAGTTGGAAGTTGCCTTCACTTGGAACACAGGACGCGAACGCACATGAAAGGGTTAACTCGCAGACGTCTGAGACAGGGACTGGAAGATGGGAGGTAAAGATGGCGGGGGTGGGTGGGGGGTGAGGTGGGGAAGAGGGAGGACGAGCAGAGACAGGCGTGTTTCTCAATTACAAGACAGAGCCCCCCTCCCTTCCCACCCCAAAAAAACCCCTGCCAGTCACTAGGGTCATGCATGGGCTGGCCTCCGTGCAAGTCGCGCGCCAGCCCAGCAGCCGTCCATTAGGGCAGCTTAAATCCAACTCCTCTTCACGTCGCGCACGATGGGCCTGCAGCACGCTAGGGCGCCATTATCCGCCTCCACAGATAATGAAAAAAAAGTCAGTGGGAGATGGTGGTGGTCTGTGCAGAGGCCGGCAACTGCAGTGGGGGAAAAATCTCGTTCTCATTATCTTCATTCATTTCATCTTCTGAGCAAACCCAATCTGGAGACTTCGTGCGTGTGCAGCCGTACGGTTGCTGCTGATGTGGAAAAACTACTTTCGTGAAGAAAAACGGCTCTCAGTGGGGGAGGGGGTTGAAATGCGACAACTCGAGTTTTTTTCCGTCAGTGTGTTTTGATTTCGGAATCAACTGCCGACGTGCCTCTCAGTGCCAGACTGGAGGACTGACGCTGAGCAAAACACGGGTGGGGCTCCACACAGCTCTGGCATCTTAGCCACAAACCTGGTGATTTGCTTTGAACTTCTGTAGATCCACAGGCAGCACGCGCTGCGCCTTCACCCGCGTTAACGGGTGAAAAATTGCTGACAGGTACCTCGGTTGTCACCAAACAATTGGTGACAGGTAGTAAGGTCGTGGCGGAACTACTGGTGACAGGTACTACAGCTGTCACCAAACAATTGCTAAAGGGTACCTCGGTTGTCACCAAACCATTGCTAAAGGGTACCTCGGTTGTCACCAAACAATTGCTAAAGGGTACCTCGGTTGTCGCGGAACTATTGGCGATCGGTACGCGATTGTCACAAAACTTTGGCGACTGGAACCCCGGTTGTCCCGGAACTCTTGGTGACAGGTACCTCGGTTGTGGAACTCTTGGTGGCAGGTACCTCGATTTTCAGGAAACAATTGCTGATTGTCATCGTTTCTCCCAGGACTGTTATCTGTTTTATGATTCAGCTGCATGTTGTTATCGGCGCGTTATGGGTATCAACTGCGCCGCGTGAACTGCACTCTGGTGCACTATCATCCATCAATTCTCTCCCCTCCCCTCCTCTATCGGCGTGACAAACCTCGACTGATATCAATCCCGGTCACAGTTATCACCCACGTGATGTCACTACGGCGTGTCAGTCATCACTGACATGGCATGGTCACTGTATCTGCCCTGCCAGCACCGAGCTGACAGTTCGCTCCATGAAATGTAAGAGCTAGTGGTGGATAACTTGTACTACAGTGGATCCCAGGAGGAGTCTGGCCACACATCGCACGCGCGAAAATCCCCAGCAAGGCAGCATTCCACATGTGGTTCACCACGGACCCAGACATCCCAAGCAACTTGCAGAAGTTGAAGCTGAAGTGGATGCTATCCAGCAGCGAAACAGTTCAGAAAAACCCCGATATCCCTAGTACCTTGTTGCAGGAATCGTTCGGCCTAGGGTGAGAAATAGGAACTTCAAAGTTCAAACACCCAGTCAGCAGGCGCACCATATGCCTTAACAAACTCGTATATCAGCGAGATCCTCTACAGATCTAGACCCTAGTGCCCTTTGCTTTGTTTACTGCGCTGGATTTTTAACCGCCATCCATGGGTGATCAAAGATCAACTCACGGTGAGTTGTACTCGTCCTAATCAAGACCTGCATGTTTCCAGTTCCAGGACTGGGTTGGCATTCGTGGCTCCCCTTCCGGTCATAAGAGTGGTCCCAAGGCCGTTCCCCTGGACAGTTTACGTGAACCGTTATGTAACTCGACCCAGATGTTACTGTTCAGAAACCCTGTCGTCCTCCTCAAGCGAGTGATAGGCCGTTCAGGCCGGACTTGCATCTGTTTAAGCCAATGGCTGTGGTTATATTATAAAGACAGGACGAACGTATTTACAAAATAAAATCTGTGCCCTCCTATCCAACACAGTAAAGTCCAACATGCATTTTGGGAAAAAAGGGACAAGTCTGTCCGCATTCTCGTGTACTGTGGTCAGGGACGGTGCTGAATGAGCACGCACACCGTCTGTCCAAATGTCCTGAAATTACAAGGAAATCCAGCACTAAAGAAGCCTCACGGCTGCTCTTCTGAACGGAGGAGAAACCTTTCCTCAGCGAAACACTAAGTACTGTTTCACACATCCTGCAATCCTCGCTATTACGACAAGGCACAATGTGCAGCTAGCTGGATATTTGACAGTGCTGCAGGTCGTTCCCAGGCAGTAAAATCGCTCAGGGTCAGACTAAGACGCCATTGGCGGCCACAAAACACAGGTCTGTATGTTCGCCGCCGATGGGTGAAATGGGTGGCTGGCACGGTCTGGGCATCTTGTTGAAGGGGAACATTTTTTTCAGACTAACGAATAATGCCGTGGGGTTCCACAAGCCGTTCACATTCGGGACTTTTCACGAGACAGCAAGCCCACGTGGACTATATTTACGTCACTTAACCCTCCACAGTTCCTTTCCGGACTGATGCTGTGACACCTGGATATACTTCTGTCGGTCCACTACCACCGGCCGCAGGCCCCGCGGGAATTCTTGAGAAATTGTGACCAAAAAGCCTCCCCCTCCCGCCTTCTTTACTGCTAAATCTTTTTTTCCAGACGGTCCACAGTGAGCACGTGCAACACTATGACCATAGAATAACTGAAGGGCCAATTCTCCTTTTGCAACATTGATTGGAGGGAAAATCTCAGAAAAAGAAGGAGGAAGAAAGAAAGAGAAAGAGAGAGAGGTCAAAGGAAAGAAAACAAAAAAAAATGAAAGAGGAAAAAAAGAGAGAAAAGTCAAAAGGGGAAAAAAGAAAAAAAACGCAACGGTAAAAGTCAAGGGAAATGAATCCTTGACATTCTGTTCTAGCCAGGGAAAGAAAATCAAAAGGAAAAATGTCTGCCCTTTTTTCCGTTTGATCTTTCCTTTTTCTGTGGATCCTCCCCATCCCCTTACTTCCAGTCGGTGGGAAACACTGTCACATTAGAATTCTGCGATTAGGAAGCAGTTCTGCAGTTACGCTGAGATTTCTGGTAGGGATTAAACGTTGCAAAAGAAAGGGTGTTCGATTCGATTTTTCTGTTTTCTCCGTTCTGAAGAGATTAGTCGCGACATTAAAAAAAATAATAGAGAAACTCTCCAGTCTCTGTATTTAGTCGTCACACTCAGCGCGGCAGCCGAGCCAACTGGCGTGGGTGGCGATGCTGATATCTGTCACAGCAGTAAACTGAATGTACTTTTCTTAATTAAAACAAGCATTGCGCTTCAAATTATCTTAATACAGAGACAAACATGTAGGGGGATTATGAAGTTAAACCTCTGCAATCAGAACTTGTGACTTTGACCAATGGTTTTACTTTCATGACTGTCTTCCTGAGACTTTCCCCATAGCTTTCCTTGGCTTCCATTCCGCCCAGTCTTGTCTTTTGTTCCACTCACACTCACCATCACGTCTTCCCTGAAAACGCCAACTTGCAGAAGATCCACTTGACATCATCCTCCAGCCGTTTATTACATGAAACCGTTCGCAAACACCATTTGTAAACTACTTTCTATTGATTTTGTTCTACGGAATCTTCTAATTTATACTAGATTTTGGCCATGTTAACAAATCTCCCTCGTTCACGTTGGAAGGGATTGGAACAATGCAACGGTGTAAGGGGACAGCACTCTGTAATACTGCACATGAATGACATGCTAATATGACACCACATGCAACACTGCGATACGCTGCTAAACAGACGACACAAAACTATGGCTGGGTCAAAGTTTCCCATGGCTGTAACATACACGACTACCGCGCACCAGCAGGGGATGAAAAAAAAGTGAATAGGACATGCAATACTAACTACAATAACTGCAAAACTGCACTTTGGAGCAGATTCGCGTGACAGTGGCGCAAAACCACAGCAGGAGAGAACAGCCCGTGCAACATAATAGCCCCCCAGCCCCCCACAGTACAGCTGGCGACTTGACAAGACAATGATACCCAAGACCTCGAGCTGAATCGAGCAACACAGCAACAGTTGCAGCGCTGAACCTTCCAGACCAGCTTTGCACGAGGCTGACATGCGGCACAAACCCACAAAACAAGGAGTCGATCATTGATCACACCGATGGTACAACAAACAACAACAACGATAGTCCACAGGTAAGTCACCCCACGTGGGTGTGACGCGTTGCAGCAGATGGTGGCCGCGCTGGGGACGCGACGTGACGCATGGACCCCTTGCCGCTGGTTTACACAGCCGCACATGGCACACCTTGCTCTCACGATGACGTCAGACTTTGGGTATGAAAGCCGGAAGTCATCAGCCCAGGCAGATCTGTCATGTCACGCAAGTTGTTAGACTGCAATCCCCCAACACCACGACTACATCCCAAGGGCCTTCTTCCCTCGCCTTCTGGGATTCGTGACTTGACGAGTTTGAAAAATCCAAAACTAGTCTCCCCTCCCCCAAAAATGTGTTTGGAAAATAATGCTAGCATTTACTCACACACCTCCCAGGAGACAGCTCTTTCATTTCCTGGACTTTCTGGTGCCACTTCAGCTCTGATTTTCTACAGTGTGTCCTTGATCAGAACCATTCTGTCGCTCTGCCGAAGCAACATCCCCCGCAACGTGCAGTAATCGATAGTGCTGGACAGATCAATCGTCTCCCTCCCCGTGTACACTCTAGCTCTACATGTACACGCCTGTACGTGTGGTACATGTATATATTGCCTGTACATGTATAATGCATGCACAACCAGTGAAGGCAGTTGATAAAAACGTTCAGTACGGCTCTCAAGCACATTGTAGGAAGCAACTGGCTGCTCCATTTGTACCCCCTCCCATGTTAGAAAGGGGGGGGGGGTTGGTGTGGTGTGTGCCAGTGTCGCGTGCAGGGAGAAGGATATGGCCTAGTGGTTAAAGCGCTGGCCTCCAAACCCGACGACACTACATGGTTCGATTCCCGTGTGCCGCACCACACTTACCCCAGCTGACCCTGCTGGAATGGGTACCTGACCCATGGGTCAGGGAAGGTAAGGCAGCGAGGGAGAGGTGGGCCCCCCCCTCACGATGCTGGCCCACAGAAAGGACTGTCGTAGCCCACGGACAATACACAGCACCTGTACTTGGAAGTGCAACACCTCACTGCTTAGAAAATTGGGTCACTTCATTTCTGATGAGCTTGCGGACTGCCGGGAGGGTGGGAGGGAGAATGGGGTGTGTGTAGACTGCCTAGTTGCTTGGCACAGCTCGTGTAGTCTATGACGGTAGACTCGTGGACCATAGGTCACGTGACTGCTCCTCATTCTCTCCCACTCATCAGACAGTTTTAAAAAAATATTTTTAGGAGCTTCCCTCACGGCATCAGTCTGCAGACGTCCTAAGGTTTTGTAGGTAGCTAATTTTAGAGGAACAGCGCTTCCACCTGGAGGTGATTCCGCACCATGGGGGTGGGGGAATACTATGCACTGAAGGAATCACCAGACAGCTGCTGGTAGCTGCAGTAAGATGGCCAGTGCGAACAGGCTGTTTAATGTTTGGGGGATGGCTCCGCAAAAAGCTTTGGCCACTCCTGGATCTGAACCACCAACCGTCCACGTGCGAGTCCGCAGCTCCACCTGCAGAGTGATCAAGCACCCCGCCCCGCTCTCCAGGTTTTGTGGATTGTCACAGTCAACGATATACAAGCGTCCTGGCAGACAGTAAGACACGAAGATGCACAGAAGCCCCAGGCCGGGGGCCAGGGTTACATGAGCAGCGGGTGGCGTGATGTCGTCATATGGGAAGTTACTTTTTCTCTTAACGCGTCGTCCTTGTGCTCGCTCCACGCGACGGCCGTTAGGAGGATGGCATATGCGTAGATGGAAATGTTATCACTGTATTACTTATGATTGTCATATAACTATCTCGCTGTGTTATGATTGTTATATAACTATCTCGCTGTATTACTTATGATTGTCATATAACTATATCGCTGTATTACTTATGATTGTCATATAACTATCTCGCTGTGTTACTTATGATTGTCATATAACTAAATCGCTGTATTACTTATGATTGTCATATAACTATATCGCTGTATTACTTATGATTGTCATATAACTATCTCGCTGTGTTACTTATGATTGTCATTTAACTATCTCGCTGTGTTATGATTGTTATATAACTATCTCGCTGTGTTACTTATGATTGTCATATAACTATCTCGCTGTATTACTTATGATTGTCATATAACTATCTCGCTGTGTTACTTATGATTGTTATTAAACTATCTCGCTGTGTTACTTATGATTGTCATATATCTGGCTGTGTTACTTATGATTGTCATATAACTATCTGGCTGTGTTACTTATGATTGTCATATAACTATCTGTCTGTGTTACTTATGATTGTCATATAACTATCTGGCTGTGTTACTTATGATTGTCATATAACTATCTCGCTGTGTTACTTATGATTGTCATATAACTATCTGGCTGTGTTACTTATGATTGTCATATAACTATCTGGCTGTGTTACTTATGATTGTCATATAACTATCTGGCTGTGTTACTTATGATTGTCATATAACTATCTCGCTGTGTTACTTATGATTGTCATATAACTATATCGCTGTGTTACTTATGATTGTCATATAACTCCCTGTGTTACTTATGATTGTTATATAACTATCTCCCTGTGTTACTTATGATTGTCATATAACTATCTCGCTGTGTTACTTATGATTGTCATACAACTATCTGGCTGTGTTACTTATGATTGTCATATAACTATATCGCTGTGTTTCTTATGATTGTCATATAACTATCTCGCTGTGTTACTTATGATTGTCATATAACTATCTCGCTGTGTTACTTATGATTGTTATATAATTATATCGCTGTATTACTTATGATTGTCATATAACTATATCGCTGTGTTACTTATGATTGTCATATAACTATCT
>SMGT01009061.1:67134-87899 GCA_004794575.1 Lanistes nyassanus | reverse complement strand
TTAACGCGTCGTCCTTGTGCTCGCTCCACGCGACGGCCGTTAGGAGGACGGCATATGCGTAGATGGAAATGTTATCACTGTATTACTTATGATTGTCATATAACTATCTCGCTGTGTTACTTATGATTGTCATATAACTATCTCGCTGTGTTATGATTGTTATATAACTATCTCGCTGTGTTACTTATGATTGTCATATAACTAGCTCGCTGTGTTACTTATGATTGTCATATAACTATATAGCTGTATTACTTATGATTGTCATATAACTATCTCGCTGTATTACTTATGATTGTCATATAACTATCTCGCTGTGTTACTTATGATTGTCATATAACTACATCGCTGTATTCCTTATGGTTTTCATATAACTATCTCGCTGTATTAGTTATGATTTTCATATAAAAATCTCACTGTATTACTTATGATTTTCATATAACTATCTCGCTGCACACTGTAGCCCGAGCCCCCATCCACCTACAATCTCCCGACAAACAAAGAATCACAGACTCCGTAATACAGTGAACGGAAAAGGAGAAAATTATTTAAAGAAAGCGAGTGTTTACACAACGAAATATCTAGGCTCGTAAGAGGAATGATTCCCGGCTTTCTTTCTGGTTCAGCTGACAACATACAATTCCTTCCGTCGCCTGGCCTTCTAAACACAAGATCAGGTCTTCCTGCGTAACAGCAGACTCGTTGTACAGCTTTCCTTCGCGTCCTTTGCCTCTGGACACAATGTTTACCGAAGGACTGTATGCACTCTCGCTGACGTCACACACTCACCTCACTGTGCCACACTTCTTAGCGGACCTTCGACCTCTGAACTCGCTCCACTGGAGTTCAGTTTTGTACAGCCACTCAAGGCCGGATCTCTGCTGCTATAGACCGTTGTCTTCCTTCTGTCTCTTGACGTCCTCCTTTGCATTCTGAGGTTCCTCCTTCGCCTGGTCGGCGTATATGGCTTCTCCCCAGCAGAAGGACACGAGTCCAGAGCCGAACACCAGACCCGGAGGACCCAATACCCACGAAGGAAACTCCTCACTACAACTGGTTGGCTCTAGACACGCGGGGATAGGCCAGGACTTCGCCCAAGTCCTGTAGAACCTGACGCCGCTCTGCTTGTAAAAGCGACAAGGTTGAAGCCCAACACCTTCAGCAGGGCGTTCTTCAACAGAGTCGCTGTAGCAGACAACTCTCAACAGTCCTCAACAGTTCCAGCAGAAGGTTTACAACAGAAGATCTTGACATTCTAAAACCCGCCCTTTGATCTAACCTTCACACACACACAATGCTGCATTCACGCGTACCTGGTCATCAAGATACACCCGTCAACAAGCCAGGACAGAGACAGGTGTAGTCACGCCTCCTTGCACACCCTAGGCTAGAAGCGTGAACATGGCACCTACTTACTGGGTCCACTTGACCTGACGATTACGTAACAGAGCCAGGTGGCGGCTTGAACAAGGGGATTAACGACATAACCTAAGCAAGACGCCCATCGATGGGTCACACCTACAGGCTATAAGGTAAATTCTTTGACCCACCAAACCCCAAATTGGGACAGCTGGAACTAAACCACAGCGTTTCACAGGGTGGGGTGAGGGGCGTAAATACTGTCCTGCATGGTTGGTGGGTGTGTTGGAAACAAAAGCAGTATATGGAGGGGCGGTGTGCATACAATCTGCATGTAGAGCGAGAGAACAATGGCCTGTAATGAGCAGGCCGTATGCTGGCCGGCGGCCCGCGAGCTGAGCACTGGCCGGGAAGTCCGCTGGCAATCAGTGTGACGCGTGTCCTGTCATCACAAGCAGCTGGGGGTGGGGGGACACAGGGGGGCACAAGCAACACTCTGTGGCAAGTCGTCCATGTTCTGAAGGTCATGACTGCCTAATCTTCTATTGTGTCCACGTTCTGAGGGACGCGACAGATATCAGTTACCGCATCTACCAAACTTTCATCACCATCATCATCATCGTCGTCCTCGTCGTGTTCATCATCATCCTCATTATCATGATTCGTATCATCATTGCCGCGTATTTGAAATCAATCCCCACTGCCATAGCAATATTCAGTGCAGAAAAAGACTCTCTGAGAGGATCTAATCTGTTATCTATTTTATAGTTTCGGGTGTATGACCGTGGAGGGTCAATATTTAGTTATATATAAAGCAATAAACACTTAACATTGGCTCCACGGACAAAAAGTTTACTTGAAACTTTTAACACTTCATTTATTAATGTCGCAGGGGGTGTGATCGTGCGAGAGCATGAAACTGACCAGCCGACGTTGTGTGCGACTGGCTGAAGGGAGCAGCTAGAGATGTGCCGTGTCTGAACTTGGGGTGGGAGGGTGAAGACTGGGGCTGACTGAGGGGACTGGCTGAAGGGAGCAGCTAGAGATGTGCCGTGTCTGAACTTGGGGTGGCAGTGCGGGGACTGGGCGCCTGGCTGACTGAAGGGACTGGCTGAAGGGAGCAGCTAGAGATGTGCCGTGTCTGAACTTGGGGTGGCAGTGCGGGGACTGGGCGCCTGGCTGACTGAGGGGACTGGCTGAAGGGAGTAGCTAGAGATGTGCCGTGTCTGAACTTGGGATGGGAAGGTGGGGACTGGATGAAGGGAGTAGCTGAACAGAGAAGGTTATACCCCACTCCCCCCCCAACCACCCCGCAAAACGAAGGTTTATTCTCCCTAGACTGTCATGGGGACCGTTGACCTCGAAATTAAACTCAGCGACTAAGCAACCGCCACTTGTTCATTTCCCGCTTCCTTTGCTTTCTCATGTTTGCCAGCTGACACAAAAATAAGGGATTAAAAATCTGGAAAACAAAGACAATCCACAGAACCAAAACTGAAACAAGAAGCATAGCTGGATTTTTTGCTGTGAAAATCGAAACTCGCCACACCTCAGCTTATCCCAGCCCCCAGAAACAAACTACTTTTTCAGCAGAAAAATTTCCTCCTTAAAGGAATGTAGTAGACTCCAATGGCGGGAAAAGAAAATCGGTAGCGAACGGGAGCGTATTCATGGCCGTTGGTTAAGCCTAAACCGATCGCGATCACGTGACAATCCATCAGTTAGCGCCCTTTGTTGGCCAACGGGAACGATGGTCTGTCAGGTGATCGCGATCGGTTTAGGCCTAACCCACGGCCATGAACACGGCTCCAGAATTGAGTGTAGAGTCCCAGAATTCCATTGGCTGCCCCTCGTTGCGGTTGTCCGTTAACCAGGTTGCAGTCCGCTCACCACCTGCATGTCGGACAGAAGCCAACAGGCACCTGACGTTTTGGTCTTGACACTGACTTCCCCCCTCCCCGGGCGACACCCATGAAACAAAACAGCCTCTACGTCAGACTTGAAGGTAGTCTTTCTAAAACACTAAATGCACGCATTTGTCACGATCAAACTCCCTGTTTACTAGCCTTCCGTGAACAACTCATCACAGGGATGTTAGTCTGTCTACTGTGGTTCAACTTCAAGTTTCTTTATTCTTTTACCCTCAGGGGGTATTCAGGGTAAAATGCACGTGAGTCAGCGCGTTCCCATGCTCTAGCCGCCGTCTGTGCAGAACGAGATCCCAGCGAGCTTTGGGCGAGAGTTCTGACGTCAGCTGAAAGAACGCCCGTGGTTTATCTGCCGACTCTCCTCGTGACGTCACCTGTCGGATGGGAGATTCCCCCCCCCCCCCAAACCGAAACATTTTAACTGACGGGGAAAAAATCCTACATTTCTAGATTATGCGAGAGTGCTTCTTTTCTGCTATGAAGGGTTTTCGTAAAAATCCGTTCCCAACAAAGCGCAGTTGTAAGACTTGGCAATAAATACTGCTACATGTATTTGATATTAACTAGCCGAGTACCTTTAAAGTTCGTTCAGTATGGTGGCCAGTGAGGCGGAGGGCCTTGGATAGCTCTGCAGGCAGAGCTGTGGACTAGCGTGTGGATGTCGCTGGTTCGAATCCAGGAGTCAAGAATTCAATAATTGTTTTCTGGAGATAAACATTGTGCAGACTCCACTTGGCCTTTCCCCCGAACAACAGACTGCCTCTCTGTACTGCCCATCTTACAGCAGCTATCAGTCTGATGGTTCTTTCAGTGTACTGGGCCTCTAAAATTATTTACTTACCTGGTCAGTGTGAATTGCAAGTGCAAACGCATTCAAGTTTTGACCACAGTTTGGTTGGTTGGTTGCTGCTGTTGCTTAATATAGTTGCAAACGAGGTACATATCAGGACCGTGTTGCTTAGACAAGTTAACTTGGTGCCACACTGGGACTGTTGTCGCAATACTGGCTTCGGTCCCACCCAGTCCCATTATACTGACAACGGGGTAACCAGTCCTAGTACTGTTCCTTATAATGCCAGGCGTCTGGCAGAGCAGCTACTAGATTGCCGCTTTTTAAGTCTTAGGTATGACTCGGCTGGGGCGCGAACCACCGACCGCCCACCTTAACTGTCAGACCTCCGAAGCAGTGGAGAGACGGAAAGACTGAGGCGTTACACTCGCTACTCGCCCCCCCCCCCATCTCTATCATGTCTGCAGCCCCCTCCAGGGCTAACGTCTTTGATCGCTTTGACTCAGACTATGAGCTTGACGCGAGGTTGCAGACTGCAGGCTTCCGAGCAGCCCACTCGTCGCCTACACTTGTTCTTGAACAGGTCCTTGGCTTGACACGTGCGTGCGTACGACCCTGACGTGTGTAGTTCGGACACAGGAAGGGAGGGGAGGAAGGGGGGAAACGTTGATCATAAGTTCGGTATCAGACGACCGAGGCTCACCCCTCCCGCCCAGAAAAAAATACAGTACGTGAAGCGCAGTGCCAGTCAGTAACCAGGAGCGACCAGCATAAAGAAATATGGAACACGTGCACTGCAAAACATAAGTCCCTTCCCTCGCCACAGCCACCCACCGGCAATCTTAACAGCGACCTGCGTTGTGGCTAGTGAGGGAGGGAGTCTGGGAGAGGGGGAGGGGTCGTCTGCTTGGGGACGAAATCCCTGTCGCGTGATCACTGTGCTCAGTCGAGCAGTAATAAAATTTTAAATAACGCCGTGCCATTGATTTTGTCCCCGCCTTGCATTTATCTGCTGGCTGGTAAGTTATTGCACGGCCAGACCTGGTCGCCAGGCGCGCATGGCGCAGTTACCCGGCACGAAGCAGACGCCGAGCGCGGGACAATGCGCCGCCATGACTGCTCCCAGCAACGCAGACCGCGGCCAGCCGCGTGATAAAGGCCGCTGGACAATGTGCCACTCGCCCTCGCCTCGTCCCGCTGCCAGTCGTGGCTGATTTGTCACGTCACCAGACAACAGCCGTGACACCATGCCACTCGCTCGTATCTCGGCTACCGCCCCTTCTCCACGGCTTGACAACCGCTTTTGTATGGCGTCCCTCACAAAGGCAGGACAGCGCGGACACACACACACACACACGGAGACAGAATTAAAAAAAAAACCTCATGGCACGCAAACGGCAGCATGATTTCCAATGTTCAAAAATATTCTGCCTTCAGTGTTGAGAGAACAGCAGCGCACGGGCCAAGGGGTTCCAAATGCTCTACTACCGATAAACCTACAGACTCTAGCATATCATCCATAAGCTGGAACCTCATACTGGCGTTCGCTGCCAAGAAATCCCCCGATGTCAAATGCAAACGTTGTTTCTAAGAAATTCATTAAAGTTTGTAAGTCAAAGTTGCGGCCCAGAAATGCGCCAAGTTGTAACGACGGTTGGGTTACTGCCGTTACAAATACGCTATGGTTATTTTAAGATATGCGCCGGTTAGTCGCGTCAGAAACCGCCGTCATCTATGTGCGTCGAGGTAAATACTGCAGTGCTAATGTCATGGATCAGCGGACCTCAGACTTCCGGTAATCGCTGCAAGATCTTGTGTTACCCTCAGCTTGACCTAGCGTCTGACACAGATTCTACCCACAGGCTGCCGCATCTAGCCTGTCCCACACGGTACGCCGCCACTCGCGCACTGCGCAGTCACACATTTCGACACGCCAGGCAATAGCAGGCTTTGAGGCTAGCTTATGAAACGTATCTATTGTTTTATTCATTTCAAATATAGCGGATGACACAAAACAACAATCTTTGCCTTGGTATTTAGATTTAACAAAACGAAATAAACAAAACCTTCTTGGTCGCTGTGTTAACACTAACAGTAGAGATGACGTACACACCTTTGTTCACAAACACTGATGGACAAGAAGCCAGTGACGCTAGGGTGACTTCAACACCGCCTGCTAGTGACGGTGAACCACACATAGTCTGTCCCTTAACCGACACATCACTGGCCCAGATGCAGCCGCTTCAAAGGTCAAGTACACAGAGCATCATTAAGTAATGATATACGTGTCCCTAGCTTTCTGGCCACCTTGTTGAACACTCAAAACACGTGACAGGCTTTGCACAGTGCATGATAGTAGTGTGCTGCTAAATCTGTATGCAGGCAAACTGTTATAACACCAAAATCTCAGAAAAATTAACTTCTAAAAACAAGCAGAAATTAACCAATTTTGCTGTCACCATCAGTGGGTTTGGTACTCATTCTAAATCTAAAGCTGCTTTGATTGGCAGCAAAACATTTGAAAGAATTTTAAATGGGATGAAAACAACTGAATGTGGATGGGTTTCAATATGCACCTGTGCCATCACCACATTACGATGTAACTGGCAAATGCCTAGTGTCCTTTGGATGGAAACAGAACTCTTATTATAAACATTATATCACTGAAATGTAAAATACACTGTGCTTCTCAAATTTCAGACAGGTATACATACACACATGGAAAACAAGGGCTGGGCTGAAACTTTCAACCCCCAAGTTACCTTGGGGAGCAGGATGGCCAGATGGTTAGAGGACTGGCCTGCATGCCCCAGGGGGCAGGTTCGATACCCATGCACTACACTTCCCAAAGTCGACCCAGCTAGAAATTAACACCTGACCGCATGGGTCAGGGAAGGCAAGGCAGTGAGGGAGAGGAGATGACCATTGTCCTCATGATGGTGGTCTCACATACCCCACTCCCCTACGGTCAAAGTCACGCGACAGGCTTTTCAACCTTAACACGACAGACTTCCCTGTCGTATCATCAGACTTTAAACCTTTATCTGGTTGATAAGCTTGTAATAAAGCCACACACCTCCCCTGTCTTAATCATACATAGTAAACTGTGCAGGCTCTTAATGCAGTTATTTGAATCACATCAATAATCGTTGTGATATTTTAAAATGCGGTGTACTGAGTACACATGTATGGGGGCATCTGTCATGTGACCATGAGACTGAGAAGGAAGTATGTCAGAATCAGAAGTTAAGCAGACGTGCATGGCAAGAAACTAGTCCCAACACATACTGAACAGTTGCAGCAGGAAATGTCGAGTCTAAGTGGATCGATAGGCATACTGAAAAGTTTCAAACCCAAATACCCAAGTTGCAATGTTCGGATAGTTCTGAGAAAACACATGCTACATATCACATCATTAGAACACCACTGGATATGCTTTACAGTCACGAGACAATGAAACAGCTGAATGCAGTCGATGATGCTGAATCTTCTTAGTGACACACTTTTCATGCACATTTATAAATTCTTTTATCAACACAGTATACAGTGATTGCAAAGACTGAAAGAGATGCTTTGGCTGCATGGAAATCTGTTTTGCTTATGTGGTACCAGAATACACACACATTTACAAAATGCTGGGAGCAGGTGGGCTGGTACAAAACTAGTTGTATATGTACTACCAGTTGTTTTGAACAAGAAGCCCGAGGCTCACTATTTTACAGTAATTATTCAAAACCTGGGAAGTGGGGAGGGCGAACACCGAAAGCACATTACAGCTGAGTGTCCTCTTCCATTCATAAAAAGCCTGCAGGAGTGTGCACTAACAAAATTGTCCATTAGCCGCTGCATATGCACCTGCCTGCTTACAAATGAAAAGGCGACAGAAATGCTGGAATTCAGTCCTGGACATTGAATTTGGCAGACACCAATGGGTCATATTATTTACAGGATGTTGGGAACGCTGCAGCTATGTGCCAGAAAATTGTAAGTACATTCCAAGCTTAGTGAAAAAGGAACACTTCTCCATTTCCAGCTGTCCTGAGCCGTAGAAAACCCACCACCCAAGAAAAATATGGTGGTAGAAAGCAGTCAAATATTCTTTTAATTAGAATCAAAACGTGAATCATAAACAGCCCCCAGGGTGCTTGTATTCCAGTTTTCTTCACAAGAATTTGTAATTTTAAACTGACAAAACTGATTTCTTTGAACAACTTTCAAGGAAACCGATTACTGATTGATTCTTCCTATGCTATGTTTGGCAAAGGCAAGGAAATAATGTGGTAAAAGGAAGCGATGCAGAACAATCCCAGCTACAAATAAAATGAATCCAGCAGCTGAACTGACCACCTCTAGTCTGCACTTTGTTTCTTTTTTCATTCTAAATGGAGTTCAAAGTGAAACCAAAAATCCACCTTAGTTACAATATCTACAACTATTTTGTCCTTACATTATCATACTAAAATCTCTTAAAATGTTGATTAGGGACCAAGTGTATGAACATCGCTTTCACTGTCAACTGAACTTAGGGTTGCTGATCCTAATCACGACTAGTTCACTGTGAACGTGTACAGGGCTACTGCACACAGTGTGACTACTTATAATAATTGAAACTGCTGTCAAGATGAAATATGTTGGCATCCTTAATTTCACATGACAAAATAATTCTGAAAATGAAATAAAACTGCTATAAAAATGAATGATGCATACACTTGGCTTATTCACTCATTTAGCTTTACCTCAATGATATACTCAGAAGATAAGGAATGGTTTATAATTTAGTATTTTGTCTGCTGTAAGTTTAACAATGCTATTTATTTCTGCTTTCCAGTAAGAACCTTCAGTTGTACAAAAAACTCCACAGCTCTCAGTCAATGCAATGGTGCTGTGCACAACACTGTGTATTCTTCTATATATAAAGCCATCACAAAGTCTTTGGCTTCACTAGTTCACTGCTTTGGGAATAATCAAATTTATGAGTCAAGATTGTCAAGATTGCCCACCTGTCCAAAACACACACACAAACACGCAAAATCAACACTGCTGGCAGTTATGACTTCAAAAGGTTGAAAGCAAGCTTGTGATTCAATGAGCTACCTTCTGAACACAAGTGCACAAAACAATCTTGAAAAGAACAATGAGCGTTTAGAACCGAGTTTTGTTAATACATTGGGCATGTAACAGATGGTGTACACTTTTCTCTGTTTTTCAGGAAGTTTTGCACATAATGGCAACACGCAGTGTTCAACATTCAACAGAGATATACAGTTATGTCTAGTACAGAAAGCTGAAATCTCAGACACTAGCTGCCAAGACAGCAGCATGTGTAACGTATGGCTTCATTAATGTTCCCTAGACATGTGGTTATTTGTCCGCTACCCAGCATCTACCATGACGACAAGAATTCTCCTGCCTCCCTTATGTGCACAATACGATGTATGCATGTGTTCAGTACCTACAGTCTAACAGAACGACATGAATTCAGTGACATCAGTACTCCATCACACACATAATTTATCCATTACCCAGGATGTAGGAGGACCATAAACTCGGTGGCATCACCCATCTCGCTCCTTCTTGATCTTCATAGGGTCCTTGTATTCCTCCCCAAGAATAGTGACAATCTCATTCTGCATGAAAGCCCACGGCACACTGGAGCCCACCAGTGGACACTTCTTGCCAGAAGGACAGTACACTTCTGCTCCCGCCCCTTGCCGTTTGATCGAGTCCCTCGAGCAAGGGAAGCAAAACTTGTGGTCAGCGATTGATGGACACTGCACAAAGTGTGTGTCTTCCAATCGCTCCTGGCACAAGGTGCACTTGAGCACCTCGCCACCAGGCCCCACCGTGGACTCCGGCATGGTGCTACCCACTCCAGTGTCTGACACCGGGCCCGTCATGCTGGCACCATGCAGGCGCTGGGAATGGCCGCTAGGAGACAAGCTGGGACGGCGATGTGATGATGTGCCCCCTGCAGAACTGGTGCCTGACTGCAGTGTGTCTGCCACGTTCATGAGAGCAGCAATAGGTGATGGGCCTGCATGCGGACCCACAGGTGCATCAGGAGGTGTTGGGGTGTGATTACTCAGAGGAGACATCGATGTTGAGGACGGAAGGCCTGGCCCATACACTGACGCCGAGTTCATGGTCAGTTTAAGGGCATCTGCCTGGTTCTGCATCCACATCTGACGCCGCTGATGTTCTTCTGTCAGTCTTCCAAGAGCGTCCTCCTCTGGCGTTGGAGAAGGAGCCTTCCGCTTGCGCCCTTGACCATCAAAATAAGCATTTCGAGCAGCACCCTTGGTACTGCTACCACTGCCACGTGGTAGACGTGGGGCAGGTAAAGAATTGTCTATGTATGGTGTGGGGATACAGTCACGTTTCACTGGCTCCTTAAACGCCCGCACAGTTTCTGGCAGCAGGTCATACAGTGAACGCCACTCACCACCGCTGTGCTTGACTTCATACTCCAGGTATTTGATGCCCGACGCCAGCTGCTTGCCCAGGTCCTTGGAGGAGTCACTGATCATCTGTTTAGTCAGGCTGGACATGCTGCTGTGAATGCTCCCCGATCCAAGCGGATACTCCACAAACACTTTGAGCTCAAATTCCCCACCCATGCCAGGCTTGACAGCTGCATCGAAAGCAAACAAACGCCCCAGCAAGCCATGGTCCTTTTTGAAGCGCACACGAAACGGGACAGCAGTGCTCAGCACGGCCAGCCCCTCACGCACGTGCTGAGGATGGGACATGCCGTCCTCCTGGAAACCGTGCTTTCCTGGGTCGTCTCCCTTGAGACCTTCGTCGTCATCCACGTCTTTGTTGCCGTGGGCGCTGGGCAGCCCTGGCGCCAGACCGCGGGGCGTAGGCAGGGCGGAGGGGTGGTGCATGCCCACCGGAGCACGCCCCATGTTGGGGCTGTTGCGCGTGAGGTCCGCCGGCATGTGGTCATCTCCGCGATGAAGGCTGTGTGCGATGGGGAGGCCGTTGGTCAGGCGCTGAGGCCCGGGGTAGTCCAACACGGGTCTGGCACGACCGTCGTGCAAAGCCGGGTGCCCCCTCTCAGCGGCGGCAAAGGGGGGCAGAGGGGGCCCGTGCACCCGACCTGGCGGCGGCTCCATCACACCCCCCTGGTGCAGCTCGGCCATGTCCCGAGGTCGTGGGGGCAAGTGGGATGGGGGCGGCGGTCCGTGCGGCGATTTGTGCGAGTGTGGCGGGGGTGGGGGCGCACGTCCTTCCTGCACTCCATGCACTCGCTTCATCTGGCGCGCGGCCTCGATGACCATCTCGATGCGGTCCGGCCCTTCGTAGTTCACGCAGCCCCGACACACGGGTTCCGAGAAGTCGTGCAACATAGCCCATGGCGTGCGCGGCAGGTCACACAGGTAGCAGTGTTGTCTGTGCACGCGCTGCGGCATGGCCATGGCGCCAAAACAACGCTGTCTGCCACGCGCGAGTGTATTTACACACACACAACCACTTCGCAACGCCTCTCGACACAGAAGAGTGTTCGTCTACCACCAGATACAACGGTCGTTTCGGGAGTGTCACGGGTTACCATTTCTGTCACTGTCGCACGAGACTAGCTGCAGCATCTCGCTTCTTGTCATTCAATTTCCAGAACCAGACAAGGCTTTCTGTACTACGTCTGCCCGGTGCAAGCACTCCGAGCCGCCAACTGCTTGAAATTTACATCACATTGGCTGGCAAGAGGCGAACGCGCATGCGCGCCAGACGGTCCCGCCTGTGGCTGGCTGGCCTGGGCACTCGTGTGTGCGTGTTGTGGCTGAGTGGTGTGTGGTCACGCACGCCACACACTGCATTACCTTGGACAGTCGACGCCTGCGTTTAGCCCCTAGCTAGCACGTCGTGAGCCAGCATGCTAATGCAGCTTGTCAGCTGTCGTCTTCGGGCCAGGCACCGTGCGGGGACAACCAATGGAAGGCTGTGTCAATAGTCATTCTCTCGATCCACACTTCTTTCAAGATGGAATTATCGATGGAGTCGAGCTGTTTTGGATGTCAGTCACGTGCTTCTTTCACTACACACTGTTCTAAAAACAGGATTTTCCACTATCTGTGTGCACAAAGAACCGCCTACTTCCCGTCCTGCACAAGCTCTATCAGTACACAGCCGTACGCTCTGACGTTTCTCTCCATTCATGTCTCGTACACCGGACGCTGACACCGCTCATTTGCATACATGACGTAATAGCATTGTTTTCGTTGGATCCACAAATGACGGTTAAGATGCATTTTATATCTTCTTTCCCATGAAACTTGTAAGACATTCTTCGCCAGATGAATCGTCGATACAAGGTGTCGTGCA
Source organism: Lanistes nyassanus (assembly GCA_004794575.1). Taxonomy (NCBI): domain Eukaryota; kingdom Metazoa; phylum Mollusca; class Gastropoda; order Architaenioglossa; family Ampullariidae; genus Lanistes; species Lanistes nyassanus. The sequence goes on along the minus strand of SMGT01009061.1, from coordinate 75,500 downwards.
TGATATTGATTTTTAGTCAGTGGCCAGGCTGATCTGCTGTAGGCAGATGCGAAGGCAGCGCCAAGGTATAAAACGAGGTCAGGAGGGCGTGGCGTATCTGCCGAGGGCACAAGAAGACTGACGGGATGCGACGTTACAGAGACACTGCGGCGGGCGGTATTCAGACGAGGTCGCCCCCGAGGAACACCCAGTGCAGGGGAGGGGGGATGGGGAAACTGTGGACGTGGTGTCTGGGGCCGAGGGGGGGGGGCAGCAGGGGAGACCGGCAGAGTCGGCGCGTGCCAAAGTCTCGGTTTGGAGAAACCGTCTGCCGGGTTGTGTGCGCGAGATGCGTGCTTCGGCAGCAGCCAACGGCAGCCTTTGATTAAATCGTGTTAATTTCCATGTTCGCGCGCCGTGCGCCTGCGTGACTTGCACGCCGATCAGCGGGAAAAACGGTGAGCGCACACGCAGGCAACTTGGCCGCGCACATCGATAAAACGGAATGAAGGACGGGGAACTCGAACATTTCAAACTGATCGGCACGCACGTTTATTTGTCCCGCTTTCCCGGACGCCATCGACCAGGCATTTATCAGACTTGGGGGCCTCTGACCAGCATTTCGCCAGCACGCGACTTGCCAATGACGTCACGCGATCTCTTTCCCCCCCGACCTACAGTTGGGGGGGGGGGGATGATCGATAGGCCGTCTGGCGCCTGTTTTCGTCTGCAAAAATACATCACAGTCGATAGGTATGACAGCACCGCGTCGATAGGTATGACAGGGCCGCCACCGGCCTCAGCACACACGTGACTAGGCAAGACTGATGGTGGAACAAGAGTGCATGACTTGGTTTAACAGACGTTCATTTTGTTTTGTACCAGCACTAAGAAAAAAATTATATGCTTTTACATGTTGATCGCAGCTACCTCACAACAGCTGTCTCTGACCTGATTTTTCCTAGTTATATCTTGAAACAAACAACAAAACCAAACAAAAATACTAATATTTCCATTGTTTTGATTCCCACTATTTAAGAAACACGAACTTTCGAACTACGCGGAGACCAGATCCTTTGGTTGCTGAACGCCAAATGCAGGGGGTAAGAACTAGGATTTGTACAGATGACGTTACGTGTACTTCGCTGCATTAAAATGACCTTCAGTTATCCTTCATGAAATCGATAGCCCGCATACACAGCATGCGTACACATATCGTTGAGCATCGAATCCTGCGCCTTTCAAACATTTGGACTATACGCCGACAGACCTATGCCGCCCACAGCCTCTAAACTGTCAATAAACGACCGTACTTACATTCATACCTACACTGATGCCATCTAGCAGTCAGTGGCAAACTATCCTGAAGTATTCAAAAGGACCGAGGCTGCAAAGAACGTGGGGGGCGGGGGGGGGAGGGCCAAAACTGCAAATCAACACAAATGTAAAAGACAACGGTCAGTTCACACCAGATTCTATTGCTTGTTTCCATGTAGGTATACCCCCTTTAGGACCCACAGCTAATGCCCTGGAAATCGTTGGTGCCATCAATCCGTCTTTTGCAGCATGAATGTCACGACAGACTGCAAATTTCCCGCCCAACATCAGTCGTCGGACAAAATGGAGGCCTGGCTGTCAGCTGATCTCGTGCCGCACAGCAGCAACGGCTGTAGTGCTGCCGTCTCAAAGTGTCCTCGTCAGCTCAGATTGAACGTACTACATCCTGACACCACACGCACGTTCCACCAAGTTCTCCCAAGATCATGCGCTGCCACCTGCCGCTCTCAGCACGCCACGAACGGGGAGACGGTCTGAACGAAATGCATGCAAGACACTGCGATTAAACAAAAACTCAAAAGGTCCTGCCAGACACCGCAGTTTGGTAAGAAAACCGACGGCAGACGCACAGAAAATGACTCTTAGGATGATCTACTTGGTTGGAAGTCTGCTGTCAATCACACTGACATTTTCTTAGACTTTATTTTTAAAAAAGGGCGAGATTTTTTAGGGAAAGGGGGTGGTCTGTTGGTTCGCACAGCGAGGAACGCCGTTTATTCTGTCACGTCTGTGTTCCCCCCGCCCCAACGTCTAAGACTTCTTTTTCATACACGATCTGTACAAACTACTCATCTCCCTACGCAAGGTTTACGAGTCTTCGGACACACTGCAGACACGCCAGAGGCTGCACGCTACGCGTCCCCCCGTCACCTCGCTGCTCCCTTTGTGTACGCAGGCGTGCTCCACCACGTCAGTGACAACTCGGTGGTTGGGGGCAGGGAGCCCAACAGCCACGTTGCCAGTGTCAGTGTGACGTCAGCGCCGGCGCTTGCAGGTTGGAACGTGCCTGCCCGGTGGGTTGGCGCATTTGCTGGTGGCGGTCTCGAGGTACTGCCACCAACACGCATCGCCAGTCTCTGTGCTGTCCACGCACGCCACGGCCCCAAGTGCAGCGACGTGCACACACACGTGCACGCACGGAACGTGACTGGCCCTCGTCATACCGCGCCCAGCCAATGCACGCAGGCGCTGATAAGACGCCCAAGTTTAGAACGTGTGAAAAGTGGGCCAGCACGCTGGCTGTGCAGCACACTGCTTTTATTTTTACCGCAGATATAGGCTTACGTGTATTTATGGATCATACCGCGGGCAAAATATCAGGAGGAAAAACTGAAAGATGCACAGGGAATGGGTCCATGGTGCAACACATACGATTGTCTACCCCTGTCAGCGTTTCCACATCATGTTTCGAGATTTACTCCAGGCAAAACAGGTGTTTGCCTAGTTCTTGCGCCATAAAGTGAGCTGAAGAACAGCCCAGCTATGCACACAATGATAAATATTTAATCTGAAATGAGAAACATGCTGACAGCATGTGAATGCACCAAGAAACAGATTTAAACTGGAACAAACATTATTTAAGAGAAAGTCTCCAACCATGAGACTTGGGTGATCTGACAGCTGTCTCCTGATATGTGCATGTCTTTAATTCATCTTTTGTAAGTGGTTTTGTTCAATTTGCATGGCTTTTATAAAGATCTGACATCTGGAAATGCCAGCAACAGTAGCACTAACTGCTTTTATCAAAGTGGTTTGATGGTTTCTCCTGGTAATTCCTTCTGTCCTATTCAACACATTCTTTCCCAGAATCTGATTCACCATGTCATTTCTTTTTCCTGCTAGAGGCACTGAAATATGCTTCATTCCAATCCTTGATTCTCTGGGCAGCAGTAGTGAAGCTCCAGCAAACTGCTTATCATGAAAACAGTAACAACCATCTCTGGCACAAGCAGCTCGTTGGAGCTTTTTACCTTTGAAAGTTCGAAGCCACGAAAGGTCCATATGCTAACTTTACCCTTGCACTTGCAGGACTAACTATGCTGCTGGCAGGAAGGCCCCCACCCCAACCACCACAAACACACCTGCACCAGATTAAAAAACTTGAAACCTTTAGGACAGTAGCACACAAGCACAACCAAGCCATGATTTGACAAGTTGTAATATTTTACAATATATACTATCTTGTTGAAGGAGATAATGTCTAAACACACTGTGTTCCTGTCCCCAGTGAAAAAAAGAAACTCATACATACAGTCAATAAGAAATTACCATTCACAAAACTTCAGTACCCTTACTATGGCACACAAAATTAAACCTAACATGCTGCACATGAAAATAGCACAACATTTCACGGTAGTTGGCTTCACTGATTGATGGTATTTTCAAACTGTAGACTCGGTGCTTGAAAATCAAGCACATCATGCATAAACTGCAGCGATCTTTAGACTCAGTGCTTGAAAACTGAATGAACCATGCATAAATTGCCGAACACCTTGATTAACTGCAGCACACCATATGTAAGCTGTAGCACACCATGTGTAAACTGCAGCACACCATGTGTAAACTGCAGCACACCATGTGTAAACTTCAGAACATCATGCGTAAACCAGCACACCATGTGTAAACTGCAGCACACCATGTGTAAACTGCAGCACACCATGTGTAAACTTCAGAACATCATGTGTAAACCAGCACACCATGTGTAAACTGTAGCACACCATGTATAAATTGTAGCACACATCACCAGAAGTCGTAGCAAAGGACGATGGGATAATGAACAAAATCACCTTTAAAAACAAATTCCCCACACTACAAAGATCAAAATAGCAAAACAGCTTTAAAGGTACTAGGACACATGGACGTCACAGCAAAAACACTGCAATCCTGCTTCTACAACAAAAATATCTTGTAAAACATAGAAATAGATGGATGTTGCACATACTTGGTATTTTGTGTCCGAGTACCCTTAATGAATGGGAGAGGGCTGAAATTTGTATTTCCTGGAGTTTCCCTTTCCAGGCACTTTTAAACTGTGGATAACTTTCACCCTTGTCTAAATGCTGACAGAATGAACACCATAAAGCCATGCTCATCACAAGCATAAATCCCTTGATTCTCAAAATGCACACTCAGAAGTAAACAGCCTATGAGATCTACTTAATTTCTTCCCAGATATAGTGGTAGTTGTCTGTATAGGTTAAATCCAGCCAAAATCTTGATCTGTATGACCTTGAACCAGATGCTATTTGATGCTTATGATTCAAAATGCATCACAAAACTGTCTGCAGTTTTAAATTAGTCGGACACAATATTGCTAAGTTATTGGAGTGTGAACAACCATGCCACCAAATCCAAATGTAAACAAGCTCATCAAAAAGTTTTCATGCAAGCTCAATATGCATTGTTGCTAATTTGTGTCAGAAGAGAAAGTTATAGTCTAGGAACAAATAACAGAAACCAGCATGTAAAGGACAGAGCCAAGAATTTTATGAAACCCGGATAAGACAAATTCGTCTAAAGCAAAGGTTATTTACACCCCAGATATTCTCTTCTTTGTGAAAGGGTTGGTTAGTATAATTAACAATTCCTCAATCTGTAGAACAATGGACATGGCAAAAGAAAATGCACCTCTTAAGTTTATTGATACCAAGGGTCCCTGTGCTTACCTTGGGCGAGGGAGTTTCACCGGTGGGGTCTGTGTATGTGGGAAGGAAAAGGTAGTATTCAGCTGTGGGGACATCTCTGCTGCCATTATCTCCTGCAATATTCCACCTCCTGAAATGCATACAGACAACCAGTGCAGCAGCCCACAAAGCATGAACACACATCAGCCTTAACTTTGGAGCATTTCCATAAGCAACCGATACCTTCAGCCTGACAGGCATCTAACTGCCAATGTACCTCCATGCCCCACAACCATGGTGTTTGAAGTTGCATCATTAACAACTTCTATTAATGCCCTACTTGTCTTAGCAATTTCAATCACATAATTAATCACCTCCAACATTTCCATACTTGCCATGGCATCTCCCCTCCCCCACCTCCCAAACTTCTCTAATCTGAAGCTCTGGTGACAGCAGTTGCCAACAATAACAATCAGTGCATCCTTTCTCAGAATGACAACTGCAGGAAGGACTCAATCATCAACTTGTCTCTGCTCTACAGGGCATCTTATGTGACATACAATTTCTTAAAAGCCCTGAAGACACACATAAAATTATGAATACTTGATGTAGGTGACCAGCAGTGGCTAGAAAATACTTTAACTGGAAATGACAAGGTGACATGGCAGGACAAATTAATGGAAACTGATACGGATACGTTTAATATTTCTTTTTAATTGTAGTCCTGTCATGTAGTTGTCTCCCTTCCCCCTTACTTTGGTGAGGGAGATAACCCAGTCAGGCCGGTATCAAATGCCTCCAAGTTTTTCCAAACAGAAGGGCGACAGTTACTTGTGCCTCTGAACAAATGTGATGTGGCAAATGATCACAGTTAAAGAGAAGCGCATGCATGTGCTGTTTCTTGTTTAATCCAACACCTGGGTGGCTTTTCTTTCTGCAGAGGACTCTGCCAGCATCCTGCTTGGGGCTGCTGTGACGACGCAACATACAGAGTCATGTTTCCTCAGAGAATTTTGCGGTCTATATAATTTTACCCATTGAAAGTTGTGGGTGTTTGGGGGGTAGGGGGGGGGAAACAAGCTAAAAACCTAACCAACCTTTCCCTTCTGCGTACTGGACTGGTTTGGGGGGCTTGTCCCGAGGTGCAGGGGTGTCCAGCAGAGAGCCCCCAGCATCATTTTTGTGATGCTGATTGTTCCTGGCCTTTGCACTGAAGACTGCTGGGTGTTCTCCCAGCGCTCTGCCTCTAGCAAGATGGCTTTCTATTGCAGATGTGCCGTGACCTGGCAGCCTGCTGGAAGGTGGGTTCATCATGCTGGCAGCTAAAGAGGTACCTTGCTGTTGCTGGATGGGATAGACAGGTAGGCTGGCCTGACTCATTTGGTGTGACATGGACAGCAGGTGGGCCTGTGAAAAAACATAGTAACTATGAGATATTAAATATCTGATCATGCAATGAGACAGCCCTCATGGCTGCCATGACAACTGACCAACCAGTAGCATCCAGCCTCCCCTCTCACAAGAAAATTGCCACTCATCTAGAACAAATGAGTCCCTCTAGCACAACGAAAACATGCTTAAAAATGATACAAAGGGTCAAAGGTTTAGATCCTGTGTCCACAAGGATGACAGTTAAGGGTATAGGTTCAGATCCTGTGTCCAGAATGTTTTTTCTCTCAATGTGGCGCCTATTTATGAGGCCGACAGTGGGGGGGGGGGGGGGTATTCTCCCAGTCCTCTGGTTTCCTTCCTCTTCCTCTCCCCTGTAACCACCACCTCCCTTCTTTCTCCCCTCATAAAACGATCTTTGTTGCAACCTTGATGTTAAACAACAACCCAGTATTGTTTTTCTTAAGCTAATTCTGTCTTTTAACAGTGCACAATACACTTCTCTGTTCACACCTGCATCTGCATTTGCTGCTGCTGCAGAAGTTCCAGATGCTGCAGGCGCCGTTCTGTCAGATCCTTGACCTGTTCCTCCAGCTGTTCGAGGCGCTGGCTGTTTGCATCTGGCACCACTGCCCCACTTGTACTGCCCCGGGCCTGCTGCAGGCGGTCCACTTCACTTAGCAGATCCTTGATCTTGGCTTCAAGATCCTGCTGGAGCTGTGAACACACAGACATGCAAAGGTTGTCTGGAATGAATGAGCACACAGTTCCCTCGGTTTAATGGCATGACAGGCTGAACTCGTGTTTAGTTCAAAGCACAGTTGCAGAACAGATACATGACCACAAAAACATGCTGTACTGGCTTGATATCCATACTGCAAAATACTGTTAGGTAGTTCAGGTTTCATAGTTACATCACAGGTGACAAACTTCGGTCAAATATGTGTGCAGTATGCCCAGCAGTTAATAAGAAGCTATGTACACAGATTTATTTTTATGTGCTGTTTATTGGCATCCTATATTCTCTCTCTCTAAATCCAACTTTTCAAAGCTTGATAATAAATCTTGATTTTAACAAGATAAAAAAATATCGATACATTTTCTGGTACATCCCACATTAAATGCAATAAATGCAAATCAAAACTTATCATCTCTGTTGCTGACAGAAATAAAATATTTCTGCTGAACATCTTCTACCTTTAATAAGGGCTGAGTGACTGCGGCGGTAGCTGATGCAGCAACAGCTGCAGTGACGGACTCCACGTTGTGGACGTTGGTGCTGCTCCCTCCACTACCCACGTCCATGTTGTTATTTGTATTACCAACCCCATCCAGCACACCTCTGCTATCCACCATCTTGGGGCGAACAATCTTCTTTATTGGTTTTGACTGATTTCCCCTGAAAGGTATATTGAAAAAATCACAGACAATCATGTGCACACTGGTTACAATGAATAATAACGATGCTTGGCTATAGCATAACAAGCGGCAAGCATGAGTGGTGAACTCTTGCTTTATGACCAATCTTTTTTTACAACTAGCATTTGCAAAACCCATTAACAATTTTTATCTTAAAGCTGACCACAAAAATCTTATTTTGCAATCCATATGAACACATGATTGATGGTAAATACACTGTCTTTATTAACTCTTTGACGATGCAGGGCTAAGGCCTATGCAGCAACCCCAGACCACGCACAGATTTACACGTTTTAAAAACAATTACTACTTAAAAACTACCACACTTACAGTAATATATTTTACATATTTAGAAAGATCTATTCTTCCACATCACAATGGAAGCAATACTTTTAGTTTAAAATATTAAATAGTACTTACAGTTTGGTGCCAAATAAAGCCACTTTTTGCACATTAAAAAAATTGGAACAAAAGGTTTCACTGCTTGTACACTTCCCACGGGTAAATAAAATCCAGTAATCAAGAGTATTCCACTTTGAATTTGTTGGTGAATGGTTCCACTGTGAAATAAAACACAATTGCACCCTTGAAGCTCACAAACTGTTCACATATTGAGGT
>SMGT01009061.1:50451-67125 GCA_004794575.1 Lanistes nyassanus | reverse complement strand
GACAGAAATAAAATATTTCTGCTGAACATCTTCTACCTTTAATAAGGGCTGAGTGACTGCGGCGGTAGCTGATGCAGCAACAGCTGCAGTGACGGACTCCACGTTGTGGATGTTGGTGCTGCTCCCTCCACTACCCACGTCCATGTTGTTATTTGTATTACCACCCCCATCCAGCACACCTCTGCTATCCACCATCTTGGGGCGAACAATCTTCTTTATTGGTTTTGACTGATTTCCCCTGAAAGGTATATTGAAAAAAATCACAGACAATCATGTGCACACTGGTTACAATGAATAATAACGATGCTTGGCTATAGCATAACAAACGGCAAGCATGAGTGGTGAACTCTTGCTTTATGACCAATCTTTTTTTTACAACTACCATTTGCAAAACCCATTAACAATTTTTATCTTAAAGCTGACCACAAAAATCTTATTTTGCAATCCATTTGAACACATGATTGATGGTAAATACACTGTCTTTATTAATTAAATTACTAGTTATCTATCAAGTCTTCAACTGGTTTAGGAGGAAGGTTAAACTCTTAGTTATCTTTCAAGTCTTATAATGGTTTAAAAGAAAGGTTATTACGCTATTTATTTGAGAAAACCTGTTATTAAAAACGAACCTTTTTATTGTTTTTCTCTAGGCATATTAAAATGTCTGTAAAGTATAGCTCATGAAGTAATGAATCTGGCCATATGACATTAGAATTTAATTTCTATGAATCATACCTTTTAGCAAGTGCATCTCGTAGCTGTTGCTGCTTTTCTGTGAGAGAGAACTTGGAGATGTACAGGTCATCTTCTTTCACTCTGCCTTCAGTGTCTCTGGTCTGTGCAAGAGATCCTTGCTTTAGGCTAAGGCCTGGGGGCTGAAAATAAAAGTTCTCATAAACTTCGACTAATTTTTAAAAGTAAATTTCAATAATGGTAAATACCATTGTGAATAAAAATCATTTTATTCCAGGGGATATTCCAAGTTCAGGCAGCATGAACCTCACACAACTTATCATTGTGGACAAAAGCCACTGTTTGACATGTTAGGTCAAACAAGAGGACTGACCAAAATACAACACAGAGTAACGACTTAAGCAGTCTATAAGGCAGTGGCTGTTAATCCTTCCACATTCCACAACAGTCAGGGACTGAAGTAATGTCCGATAGCCTAAGTAACATGCACTGTGTGATAACCCTTTTGTTAGCCACAACAATCAGCAAATTCACTTTAAATGAAGTCCGATGACAAATCTTTGTGGTCCCCTTGGGCAACCCACCTTAGCTCTGGGAAATGTCTGTTGTTGTTGTGTCCTGACATGTGAAGCTTTATCTACGGAGGAGCCTTTTGACATGGAGTCTTCGTCATCTGACAAAATGGCTTGTGATGAAATGTTGACAAGTCGCTCAGGGACTGTGATAATCTCTGGCTGCCCCAACTCTGTACTGCTGTCATCTGCAACATGACATGAAGATCTGAAGGCATGATTTTAAGTTTGTGCAGTACTGCAAATAAGAAGAATTGCATACGATACACCAGAGTAACAGCAAACCTTATTTTAAATGGAAGACTGCAAATAAAACTTTACTTACTGCAACTAACAAAGCCAGTGTATTATCTAACAGCCTTTAAAACTGGCATTGGTAATTTAATTTGGTCCTAGATTTTATAACCTTAAATGGCCTTCCTCAGATGAGATTTCTCACAGCAGCAGAAATAAATGTTTTATTTTTAACCTAAAGACAAGTCGTCTTGGTCTGGCTGACTTGCTGCATGAAATAAAGGTACAATTTTAAATACTACTGCAAATAAGATCTGCACACAAAACACTGGAATTAGCAACCCACTTTCTTATATTAAATTGTAGACTGCAAATAATGAAATATATCACAACTACAATACATAAGAAGACCACATTGGTGCCAAGTGATTAAATTTGGTCCTTGATTTTATACATACAGCCTTCTCAAATTAGTTTTCCAAACCATCAGAAACATTTTTTTTAATTTATGGAAACACCATCTTGACCACCGATGTAAAGACAGCATCCCAGTTCAGATTAGTGCTATAAGTCTAACAATGATAAGCATGAGTTTAGAGAGTTGTCAAAAAAAAAAAGTTCTGCTCAGAAGAACACAATTTATTGACTGCTGTTATTCTGACAGAATGGGAGCAGAGTATTTATACTTATTCCCCTTACCTTCAGCTCCTGTACTCTCTGGTTCTTCTTCGCTTATTACTCCATTTTTGTGAAGCTTCCTTGCAGCCATATTTTTTCCGTGTTTGTCCACAGCAGAGATGTCAGTCTCACTCCTAAGGTTACTCGTGCTTCTTGTTCCTTTCCCATCTATAACATCAAAATCTACTGGAAACTCTCTTGTAGCAACAGACTTCTCAGCCTTTCCATGCCGTTCAATGGTGTAGACTGGAAACCTTGAAATACCAGATAACTTCTCTGTGGTTATTATTCCATCTTTTGCAGCAACAGCAGTGGGAATTTTGTTTTCTTTTGTATCATCATTGGGAATCCCTGGTATTATTTTTCTTGGATAGCCATTGACTGTTTTCCCATATGGTCCTATGTGCTTGCAGTCTCTAGTATCTACAGTTTTATTGTTGTTAACATTCAAAGCTTTGTTTTTGTTAGCATTCAAAGTGCTTACTGAAAATTTTTCTCTTGCTGGGACATCTGCAGAATGAGATTTGGGTATGCCATTACTCAGGGTGTCACGCGGAGAAAATATCTCTCTTACTTTTTGCTTTGAATTTTTCATACTCTTTACCCCGCCCGTGTTTAAATTGGAAGGATCTAGTCCAGCCGGTGGCATGCCAGAGGTTACGTGTATTCGCTTTTCCTCTGGTTCAACAATAGTTGAATGGATGAGGACCTCGCTTGCTGTGGTACTGTCGTCAGAATCATTTTCTTCTTGATGCGTCTTCTGATCTGAACGGGTCACAGTTTTACCTACACCACTGTCGCTAATGCACTGCTCAGCGCTGCGACGATGGTCGTCCACATTTGTAGAATCTTCAATATCTTCCCTAGGAGTTCCACCCTCACTGTTAGATGATCTAGAGCTCTTTGTTTTCTCTAACGCCTTCACGGCATTTCTTGTAACAGATATTAATTCAAGAATACTATCCTGCGACATGGTCACGTAAAGATTTAAGATTACTCACTCAGTCACTGTTTAGTGTTTTAGTAAATTAGAAGCTGGTTCACAGTTCTCTAAGGTATGATTCGCACCAATCGCTTCTTTTCTGTCTTTATCCCTAGATTTTGAATTAAAAAATGAATTACAGGAAATAAATTCAAAGCATCACATCAAAGATGACATTCCACGAAACATTTTCTGAATGACTGAAGTCATTCTCTTAGAATTCACTCTCATTGGAAGCCATTTTACAACAAGCCAAGGCAACTGTGTGTCAAGTACGCGTTCATTGGTCAGATGTTGAAGTCGTAATGCGACGGCAAGGATTTCTAGAAACTTTTCTTATTAAAGTTCTAAAAAAATCATCATTAACAAACAATTTCTAGTAAAAGACGGTTTTAATTTCAAACCACAAAATGTTTGGGTGTGTTAGTGACTAAGTTACGGACTTAAAAGGAAAGACCAATAGGATATTGTGTTTCAACTGTCATTCATTCTCACTAACGACTGTCAAGTTGAAACTTGCACGTGTGTATCATTGTGTATGTGTTCATTCTTGTGGTTGGTAGTATCATAGTATGTGGTTATTCATAGTAGGACAGAATCTGTGATAATATCTATTAATAAAGAACTTAATTCTGGGCGTTAAAAATATCAACCGTAATCAATCACTGTAGCTGTTAATGTTCACATACTGTTAAAAACACGAAACACGATTTATTGGTAACACTAAAATTGCGGCATATTTCGTCAATTCTTGCCTTAACGACATATACATGGTATGAAAAATGGGGAGCCCTTTTATACTTGAATACTTCCCCCTCGAACTACCAGAACACTAGAATACAAAACAGCTTGCACGTACGTACCAGGCGTTCGCAAGCACATCCACCCATACAAGCACACAAAACTTAGAAAATACACACGCTAGGCAGTCGACTGGAACTACTAAATTAGAAAATGAAATCGGAAATGGTGTGTGATAAAATACGATAACCAAAAGTGTTTATGAGAGATTATTCATTATAATGCTACTTTATCGTATTGTTCAAACTTTTTTAGTTTTTGAAACAGATTTTGGTGTGAGTGTGATTGCTTGCAGGTGTTCTAAATTAAAATAGAAGCCATGGATATGCAGATGCCTCTTAACATGCAAATTGACTCAGAATCCACAATGAAACAGGTAAATTGCTGGGTAGAACTTATTATTATATTATTATCGTATTTATTTTATTTATTATTCTAATATTACCTTGTCTAATGTTTTATTATGATTTATTTATTCAATTATTGTATCATTCTTTTCTTAAAGCCAATGTCCTATTAGTCGAAGGTGACCATGCACATGCATATACACATGATCAGTTTCTGGAAACTAATGTGTGGATTTGTCTTGTCGAAAAAAGGCTGTAGGGAATATACTTAGAAGATCATTTCTGTCTCTCACACAGAGAGAGGGAAGGAAGAGCAGGAGTGTAGTTGGAAAGGGATTCCTTATTGGTCGTCATCCTCTTTAAATTGTTAGTAAAGTCTTTATGAAAGAATTGTCAAGTTTAAAACTTGTTTTTTTTTAGATTTTCTTGTGCGACTATGAAAAAATGCAATATATTTTGGCAATAAAACATGCACTGCAATTTATTTAATAATGTTTTTGCAGTTTCGTGAATTCCTAACGCAGTACAACAGGATTTCAGAACAGTGTTTTGGTGACTGTGTTCATGACTTTACTACGCGAAAGATTCTAGAACCAGAGGTATGGGGAAAGAACATTTGTAATCTTCTTGTGTAAATGCATAGGATGACAGTTCACCATAGCTTGTAGGTAAACAAGTCATGGTTGCTTAAGGAAGAAAATGGTCATTGAGGTTTTGCCAAATATAATTGCTTCAGAACTGTTTACAAATCATGGATAGAACTGTACAATATTGTGCTGATTGCTTTTGCTCATTACTTAAAGTTTTCTTTGTCTGGCAGAACACATGTTCCTTGAACTGTTTGGAGAAGTTCCTGAAGATGTCCCAGAGAGTATCCCAGCGTTTCCAAGAACATCACATTGCTATGTCTGACTCCATGGCTGCAACAGCTCAAGCTCAGGGCATGAGAAAATAGCTGCTCAGCACTTGTGTATTTTTGATAGCAGATGCCTGGTTGTGTGGCGTGCAAATGTAATCATGTGAAAGCTATTGTATACATAAAAATGCTAGTGGAAAAATGCAGAAAAGGATGTAAACATGCTAGGTGTGTGACAAAAAAGTGTGCACATGTAGAAGTTGTTTTGTTATTTTGACGTCATATTAAATACTGCACTGTGCGCCTTTTTAAAATTTGTTTTGAATCACCATTTAATAGACAGGCAGTTGATTTTTGATGCCTTTTCTGTGTATTTGTGTGTGTGGACAGTGAAAGATTGGCCTGCAATGGATGTCACAAAATTCTGGTACTTGGATCTTCAGTCATAAAGAAAAAATCCAATGATCTACTTGTGTGTGCGTGTGTGTGCATTACTGTCATTTGTCTTGTTTCTGTGTTTATCATTTTAGTCTGAAGAAAGAGCTGCCAGTTTTTCTTTTAATGATGCGAAAAATAAGATTGGTAGTTTTTATTGCCTAACGAGGTGCTTATTAAGACGATGTTGCTTAGACTGGGAGTGCTGTCCCAACGCAGACATCATTCACTCCTACTTGCATTTACTGACACTAGGCCAAGCAGTCTTAGTACTGTTCTGATTCTCTGTAGTGCCGGGCGTCTGACAGGGCAGCTACTAAACTGCCAATTTTCTTGGGGATGACTTAGCTGGAGTGCGAACCACCCATCTCCAGGCTTGGAAGCAGACTCCTTACCCATTAGACCACCGATGGAATCAACAAGAATAAGAAGCTAGGCCACAGAAAGGAATAAACACCTGCAGCCCCACTTAAACTTTTAGTGAGATGGTAGGGTGTGAAAATTTAATTAGGTAATACAATAGTTACAGAGAGGTCCTGTCTACCATAATCCGTCCACAGCATCTCAAATTTTCTGTGCCAAATGGGTGTCAAAAATGAAAGTGAATTCGCAAAACCAAAGGTCAATAACATATTACAGACCCCCATGGTCTAAATGGGTGAAAACACTATTTGCTAGGAACCCGAAGTTTTCAACGCTGATTTTTTGTAGGTGTTCAGAAACACATAATTTGATCATTATGATTTTACTTTTATTTCAAATTTTTCACCGGTGCATGCCCCATCTACTTTTCAGAACTTCTTACAATCTACACTCCAGTGAGACAGCTCCACTCCTCTTCAGACGATCGCATTCTCTCAGTACCCCGCATCAGGACAAAAACATATGGACAGCGCATGTTCACCTTCTCGGCATCCACCCAATGGAACTCACTTCCCCACAACATTCGCCACTCCCCATCACTAAGCCCGCATCGCACTTCCCTAGACAAAATAAACTTAGCCAAAAGATTACAGTTTATAAGTAGACGATAGCTTTCATTTCACAATCCAGATCTTCGCCTATTCTGTTCTATCGTCAAATAGTAACATTCTCAAAACTATTGCTAATTGTGTGCTTTAGGTGACATGGCTTTACAGCAGAGCCGATAATACAAATAGGAATCACCAGTCTTTCTCATAAAAGCACATCCTTGCATACCTTATTTATGAAGTCAGCCAAACGCTATAATTTACAGACCCGACTCTGGTAGTTCGTAAAAGTTGAGAATATTTTCATTATCGACTGCTCCAGAGTAAAGCAGCAGAAGTCTTGAGTAGATCTGGATTCAAGTGCGATCATTAGAGAACTGCTTAGTTAATACTTCAGTTTAATAGTAATGTTGATGTCGTGAGGGATTAATCTCGAAAGATATACTCCTACTTAAGTGTGTTATCAGCTATGTGGTATCCAAAAAGTTAGCTCCGAAGGAGTTGGGAAACAATTCATTCTCATTTTAGAGAAATGTCTTCTGATAATGAGTCTCATTCCATGGGCACTCCTATGAAAACCCATCAGATATCGGACTCGGAGGAGTCAGATTCTGACGCAACGGTACCTCCCTCAGACCCAGAAACTGCTTTGGATGGATCTCAAGACTTGTTTGATGCAATCAGTACTGAGACATTTTCTGCCAGCTCCAAGCCTTCCCTTCAGAAGAGAACCAGCTTAGACAAGAAAATCGGCGAAACTCGCCAGATGTGTGGTACCAGTGATGAAAATGACGCTTTCAAAGATGTGAACTCGGACGTAATAAGGAAGGATGTCAAACCATCATCGTCTTCATCTTCAAAAAAGCTCTCAGTATGTTCTGGCTCCAGTAGTTCCAGGCCTTTGTTCAACCCAAGTAAGGGAATCCTAAGCACAGCTGGAGTTCACATTTCACATGATGGTCAGGCAAGTGATACAAGACCGCGGTGCAAGTATGGTGACAAATGCTACAGGAAAAACCCATCTCATTTTAAAGAATTTTATCATGAAGGTAATGAGGGTGTGTCCATGAGATTGAGAAAGAGAGGGGGAAAGAAAGAGAGAGACTGTTTGCACTTTCCAAAGCCCTGAGGCACTATCTGACCGTCCACAAACTTTCTTTTCCCCCTTTCTTTTATGCAGTCTTTTTTGTTACAATTCTGCATCAGATACCATGGCTGTAAAGTTATTTCCTTCAATCTAGTTGAACTTAGATAAACGAAATATGACTTTTCTGTTATCTTGCATTCTGTAGTTTACTTTTAAGGGTGCAGTACTCTACTCAAGAACATCTCAGTTTAGTACCCCCACCCTCCTTTGTGAACAGACAAGAGTTACAAGACATCTGTGCTTCTTTGGTTGACAGTCTGTCACATTTGTGCTATTATCGTTCACAATCGATTGCATCTGTGCTACTGCAGTTCACAGTCTGTCACATCTGTGTCACTGTGGTTGACTGTCATGTCTATGCACACAGGGAAATGTAGTGGCGAGAGGAGTAATCCACAGCCTGAAGAAATGGGGCAAGAAACAGAGATCAAAAAGTCATCAGTAACTGCAGCAGCTAGAGGTCCGGCGAGGACAGAGTCGATAAGAAATCAGGCGGTCAAGCATCCATTGAAAACAGAGTCAATAACAAGTCAGCCAGCCAAGCGGCCAAAATTGCATGGTGCACTCGAGGAAGACAAAACCGTAGTGGACATCGTCAGTCAGTTTCAGCCTCTCAGTCTTTTCCTGACAAAAGTAACTGGTATTGACGATAGATTCAACAGGACAGGCGCTGTTAGTCTCAGAGGTTAGTTTGTTATCAAATTGATGGATATCAGATCCTTGAGAAAGATATTCCCATACATTCATCTTTTAAGTCATTCATTTTGAAGACTATAACTATAAATATGGTATTGCTATTCACCACAAAAGCTGCTCAAACTATTTTCTGAAGATAGGAAAAACCTACTCCCAGTTCAGAGCATCACTGTTACTTTTGTAATCCGATAATGGTTGGAACCAAAGTAGTATTTTATGGGAACATCCTATTTTGAAAGATTTCATGCAAAGATATATTTACATCTCTCATTCTTAGCCCCTTTTGGGATTGGAACACTGAGTTAATATGTTTAAAATAAATCATAATAGCTGCAATTGAGTGATTCTATTTTTTGAAGGCAAACATGAACAGACTTCATTGTATTACTGACCTTAATAGTCATGAAAGAAGAACATATCTGGATTTTCTGTTAAATAGAATCTGGTGTCATTAATGTACATGTTCTGTGTTTGACTGGGAACATAATTGGAGATGCCATAATGTATACTGGTGGTGTTTGGATAAAGTTGCATAATTAAGCGTAGCTGTAAGGAGCCCTGATTTCCTTGTTTCATGTGCAGACATCTTGTCACCACTCATGGGAGAAATCCAAGCATCATGTCAGGTAGATATTGTGGTTGTCTTCTTTTGTTTGGTATTAAAGTCAGCAAAGTTACAGCAAGAAACACATTTTCAAATAGTAACAGCTATGTTTACAGTGTCATGCTGGTTTAGTGTGTTTTGCACAAGTAAAAATTTTCTGACATTTTTAATGTTTATTTAGCATGTAAATAAGTACATCTTTCAATTCAGAGAGAATGGTTTGTTATTGCTTGCAGTTCAATTATATGTTTGACATTCCCTGGCTCGTTAAGCAGTATCCACAGTGTTTCCGGTAAGAATTCCTTATTCTTGAACTCACTAGTGGATTATTAAACTGTACAGCATTCTGTTTACTTAGATATGCAAAATAACGTGTGGTAATAATTACATAAACTTAATTATAAATGAATTTCTGTGAATGTTGCCTTCAGTCACAATTACTACAGTGTTACGAAAGACTTTTAGTGTTTGTGAAGTAATACGACAGACAACAGACAGGATTGGAAAAGTTGTTATTTTTAACAAGAGATTGTGAGTTTGATGTATGCTCATTTGTTGTTGCTCAGCAACAAGCCTTTGCTAATTGTTCATGGAGAAAAAGGATCAGAGGAAGCTGAGATGATGAGAGAAGCGGCTGACTTTCCACAGGTTTCACTCTGCAGGGTGAGTTTTGGGTGGATTTGTTGGCTGTGTAAGGGGACTTGTTGACTTGGTTTTGACTGACAGCAAGAAACAAGAGACACGACATTGTTCATTTTTGTTAGTTTTGTCCAGATCACAGCTGTCTACCAGCATCTCCATTTCACTGCAGTCAGTTTGTGAACTTGTTGTACCTGACCCCTCGTTGACCTGTCTCTGTTCCAGGCACAGCTGGACATGATGTATGGCACTCATCACACGTGAGTTTTCAGACCTTTTTAAAAACACATCTCCTACTTTTCCGTGTGGAGAATGATCAAGATAAGTATCTATGTATTATCTTCCCATCTAGAGATACACACAGAGGAATGGAGCAGCTAAAATGCCCTGTGTATTTATGTCTGTGAAGTGCACATCTGTCCACTGTTGATCTGAAGATGACTTTCTGAAGACTTGCGTTTTCTTTTGAATGATTTAGCTGGCCAGGGGAGAGGGACTGGGGATAGGGGGTGGAGAAGAAAATATATTTTTACATTGAGAGTTGTTATAATCTGCACATCACTCATATAAATAACATCAATGTTTTATCTCTGTGTACAGTAACTGGCGACTGCCACATAATTCTTCATCTGTTACTTGAGAGCTTTGTTGCATAAGCTTTTTATTGTGTCTATTTTCTGCTGTCATCCAAATGTCCAGCAAGTGTGTTGACACCATATGGTTCAGCAATGACTCAGTGAGAATAAAAGACTCAGCTGGGATTAAAAGACGTTTGTTAGGACCATGGGCAGGATGAAATGCCCAGTCTAGTGGTCAGTAACCTAGCATTAACACTGATTGGCAGGAAGATGATGTTGCTGTTATACGACTGTGGTATGCGTGTTGTCATCCACACCGCCAACCTCATCAGTGATGACTGGCGCCAGAGGACACAGGGGTGAGGTGCCCCGTTTTGTTGCCACCCGTTCCTTTAGGTCACTGTCACTGTCACTTTTAATCTGCATATGTGTGTCTGCGTGCAGGTGCATGTATGAATGCATGTGTGTGCATGTGCATGCATGTGGATGTCTGTCACTGTGTGCATCTATTCTTGTGATGACAGCATAGACTCACAAAGAAAAAGTTTTTTGTTGTTTTTCTTCGCAGTCCCTGTCCACCTTTGACATTGTTACTTGTGTTTTGGGGTAGAACTGTAGCACAGTAGGTGGTTCTGCTATCGGCTGATGCTATAGCCGTTTTCTATAAGGATTTCTTCCATCGGGTCTGGAAGCGTGCTGATTGACCGTTTCATGGCAGCTGACAGATAATTATCTATGCTTCAAACAGCGTGTGGATCAGCCCTTTGTTCCCGAAGTTGCCAGAGGAAGATGGCAAACAGGGAAATAAACTGCTGGGCGATTCTGCCACTCACTTCAAGCAAGACTTGCTTGACTACCTTGCTGCCTATCATGCCCAGCCAATAGGTGTCTGGGAGGAACATGTTCGCCAGCACAACATGGCAGCAGCCTGGTATGTGGGAATGTCCAGCCGTCAGTTTCTTACCTTGGTTTACTGAGTGGTGTATCAAGGTTTATTCATTCTTTTCCTCAGGTTTACCTTTCACCAAAAATAGATCAAGATGTTTATAAGAACATATTTACTTTTGGAGGGAAAATCCTCAGAATCCTTATGCAAGTTTGTTAAAGATCCAAGCATGTGGCTTGAAGGTGCAACATTATTCTATGAATTTGGCAGCTGAGCCAGCTGTGTCCATTGGTTACCTAATTTTTCTCATTTCAGCGTGCATATTGTAGCCTCTGTGCCAGGACGGCATGCGGGTGACAAAAAGATGACATGGGGACACATGAAGCTGCGTAAAGTGAGGAAATCTTTGGCTGGATGTAGACAAATATTGAATCAGTATTAAGACGAGATAAATACAACCCTTAAACTAACTTTGTGTGTGTGTGTGTGTTTGTGATTTGTAGAGGTGTGCTGTGTAGAAGTATTGATGTGAAAGGGATTTCTTGTGTCTTATATTTGAAGAATTTAATTTGAATTGGTCAGATTCAGGCTTTAAAAAAATTCATTAAAAAAATTGTTTGCCCAGCCCAGCTGACAAGATCTTCATGCTCAAAATAAAGTCTGTTGAAACTTAGCTCTCTGCTGCTATGGCACTAGCTCAATTTCATGCTGCTGTCCCCTGTGCCACAAGCCTGATGCTGACCTTCACTGGTTTGCTAACTACATGATACTTCTTGTTTCCAAACCTGTATAGAACACATCATGACCTGTAACCGTGGTGCAGCGGGCTTGAAATACTGATACAGGATCTGTTTTGCAGGCCTTGTTGACACAAAGACCTGATGGTTGTGTGATGAGAGACTGGCAGTGCTTGGGCAGTTGAGAGAATGACCTTGATCATCTGGTTGCAGATCCTGCAGGCAGAAGGACCTGATAGTCGTATGGTTAAGGAATGGCCAGTACTTGGGCAGTTCTCCAGCATCGGTTCACTGGGCAGCAGCATGGACCAGTGGCTGTGTGCTGAGTGGCTGTCATCTCTAAGCCAGTGTCGCGCCAGTCTCCGCACCGCAGTAGACAGCAGCAAACTCATGCTGGTGCGTCTGTTCTCGGCCTTGTGGTTGACACAAACTTTCTGCAGCAGTAGCTATCACTCATGCTTAGTGAGAATTGTCTTCCCACACAGATTATGAAGGACTGATGTAGTGTAGCTTCTGATGAGGGTGAATAGTCAGCAGACTGCTGTACACCGTGAAAACTTTCCCATTCCAGCTGCTTAAAATCAGTTCCAGGGAAACTGGTGAAATATCTTAGTCTGCATGCATACCTGGGAAGGAGTGGACACTATCTGTCATGTGAAATGCTTGCAAAAAAAAAAAAAAAGGTCTTGTAGGGTGACTTCTGTTACACTTATGGGTTTTCTGCATGATTAGTTCAGCGCCTCAAGATTTAAAATAAAAGTTTGATTGAAACAGACATGGCTAATACTGCTTTAGACAGAAGAATTGGTTCACGATAAAAAGTTTCTCCGATAGTGAACCTTTTTTATTATTATTTTGATTATCTCGCAATACATTTCTGTGAAAGATGATCAATTGACAGATTTGACAGGGCTAAAAGCTTTACAATAAAAAGTTCAAAGTTCAAATAAAGGTATAATAAGCTTAAAGTGGGTATATTATTATAAAAAATAAAAAGACACACTGAGATCTTGCTGGTGTGAAACCACAGCAGACTGAAAAAAGTCTGGCAAAATTGAAGGTAAAAGTGTTCCATGCGTTCCATGGCCTTTTTTGGTCATAGGGGAGTGGAGTGTTTGAGACCCCTACATTTCTGTGGACCTGGAAAAACTCAGGTACATGTGCTTAAATCTGGTTATTATTACAGGTAATTGAGCAAATACATGTAACGTGTGTCCTGCATTAAATTGTCAGTAAATAGTGACTTTCTTCATTTGGTTCAACTTATTGTTGGACACTGTGCACTGGTGAATTGTGGTTCAAGGAAGGCAATCCACATCGTCTGATTGAGGTTGCTTCCCTTCAACAGCAGATTAAAAATTACACGTGTCTGAGCAGGTAAACTGTGGGCATTTGGGTTTCTTGGGAATCTGGAATTACCATATCCAGACTTGCAAAGCTGTTTATGAATTGCTGCTTATTGATGTTAATTTTGACAGGTTTACCCATCCAAAGAAAATGTGCGGCTGTGCTTAGAGGGCTATGCAGGTGGGGGGTGTCTTCCCTATAGCATTCAGACAGCTCGCAAACAGATTTACCTGAACAATTTTGTCAGGTAAAGAATGCTGAAATTTATGTTTTTTTATGCTTTATATTTTTATTTTTGCTTTGTAAAGGTTCTTGTCAGTTGATGTTTTGAAGTTGTTTTGTTAGACGTGCTGATCAGTGCCACTTTATCAATGTAGTGCAGCCTGTCAGAAGAAAGTAAAAAGTTGAATATAACTCATGTTGCTTCAATTTTTTAATTATATTATTATAAGCAGGCATCTAGATGTTAGTGGTCCATTTTTAGCAGTCACGACTTTACAGTAATATTTAATACTAATTCAGCCTGTTTAAAACAATAATAGCAAAACAGATACATGACATTCTTACAGCAGGTACATTCTATTTTAACATCTATTGTTACTAATGCGTACGCTGACCAGGCAGTGGGGAGCCGAGGGTCGAGGAAGAACAGAAGCTATTCCTCACATCAAGACGTACACCCGCGTGTCTCCAGACTGGACACAGTCGGCATGGTTTCTTGTGACAAGGTGGGTTCTCATACCAAGAAATGTACCTGCATGGCTTCTGATAAGTTTGTGCATGTCTAGGCATTCAGCACATGTTGGTTGACAAGAGGCAGATCAGAATTTCTTGTGATTAGACAGGATTTCACAAACCAACTCCTTTCTGTAAATGGAAGTTATACCTGAGTGTTAGTAGGTTTTTTCAAATTTGGCATTTGGTGTACATGTTGAACGTAGGGTACTGATGCCAGTATATTAAACTGTGTATTTCTACGATTTTAGCGAGGCAGACCCAGTTTTAGTACCCATGCTTCGGTGCTACACCTACTTGCGAAAGAAATCTGATTTCAGCTTATTTTATTTTTTTAAAAATCTGAAACATTTTGGCAGCATAGACTGTTGATTTTGATACAAAAATACAAACTGTGTGTAGACAATTATTGCCATCTTTACTCTGATTTGAAGATGATTTAGTGTGGGTTTGGGCCTCCCAGTGCAGATGAAGGGTTCTTTTACGGTGTCTAGGCACATGTACATTGCACCAGCTGTGTCAGCTGTCCCTCAAGTCTGTCTGCTCTGTTCTCTCAACGTCATTCTTACTTTCAAACGGAGCATGTCTTCCCCCAAAAACACGAGGGTTGATCGATGCTCAGCATTCTAAATATAGCGTTTCGTCATCACTCAGGGTAGTCAAACTAGAGTACTCACTGACGCATCTGTACTTACATGGCATGTTTCTGTGACAGCTGCACACATACTATGACCACATGTAGAACACACAACATTGGTTGGTTGCACAGTCCGCACAACATTACAGTCTGTACCATGGGGCGCCCCCTCTCTGCTGTCCTAAATGCTGACGTGTCAGAAGGTCCTGGCTTAAAGTGTCCAGAAAGAAAGTTTTATTAATGATGTGTGGTAGGATGAAACTAGATAAAGTAAGTCTGATGTGTGATAAAACTACATGTTTGGTAATTGAGATGCAAAAAAAATATTTTCACACATAGGCATTTGGATGAATTTGTACGACTTGTGGCCCACACTTACAAGTGTGAGCAGATTTTCTGAAAAATATGCAGATCGTCCTTGATGGCAATTTTTGTTTCTTTGGGAGGAGAGGGTACAGGGAGTAAACTGAAATTGTAAAGCAACTGGATACGACCTGAAATATCAAGTTTCTTGTTTCATGTTGGGGAGTTAGGGGGTGTAATCTGCACAGTGGACCATAAAGCACTGTGACACACAAACACAGTTATGTGGAAGAAGTTGTGAGAAACACCACAACTATAAATTTCTTTACTGTTTTGACACCTGATACCACCCAGCTTGGTGTGACTTGCTGAAATTATGATGTATCATTTCGTAGCCGAGGCAAATCTTTCTCTCAGAACTGGTGATGCAGTGACACAGATCACAGAAAGTTGATAAAGATGTCAATAGTCACTGCTACTATTTTAAAGGTTGTGCTGGTATTTTGTAACCCAGATGCTACTGTCATTAAAGAATGTACACAGGTCTGTTGAACCATATTTGTGTTTTCTAGGCTGATCCTGTGACTTGTTTGTTTTGCATTCTTGCTGCCATCATAATGAAGTTTACAATGGGACATGTGCTTCACTGACTGCTGATGACAACCTGACAGTGTGTGATACAATCAGTGTAAGATATAACACATGATTTACCACATACGTTATATGGACACATCTTGCCATATGTGAATAAGAATGTTGGTGTTTTCAGTGCAAACTTGTCCAAGGCAGCTTGGGGGACCCTGGAGAAACAGAATTCTCAGTTAATGATCCGCTCCTATGAGATTGGGGTTCTCTTTTTGCCAAGACATTTTGTAAGCATTCACTTTGTCACATCCTTGCCAGAGTGACTCAGGTTATAAAATTATAATGCTTGAATGACCTGCTCAGATGCAAAAGATGTTTTAAAAACAGTGGGTACAAAAGACCTAGCAGAAATTTATATTTGTTATTGGGATTAAATTTCTCATCAGGATATTTACCAGTTATCATGACAATAGTTTGGCTTTACCTGTTTTATCAGGGGTCTGTGAACAGCTCTGTGGGTAAAACACATTTAATGCAAATAGTTTGGCTTTACATGTTTTATCAGGGGTCTGTGAACAGCTCTGTGGGTAAAACACATTTAATGCAAATAGTTTGGCTTTACTTGTTTTATCAGGGGTCTGTGAACAGCTTCTCTGTTGGTAAAACACATTTAATGCAAATAATTTGGCTTTAACTGTTTTATCAGGGGTCTGTGAACAGCTCTGTGGGTAAAACACATTTAATGCAAATAGTTTGGCTTTACATGTTTTATCAGGGGTCTATGAACAGCTCTGTGGGTAAAACACATTTAATGCAAATAGTTTGGCTTTACTTGTTTTATCAGGGGTCTATGAAGAGCTCTGTGGGTAAAACACATTTAATGCAAATAGTTTGGCTTTACTTGTTTTATCAGGGGTCTGTGGACAGCTTTTCTGTGGGTAAAACACATTTAATGCAAATAGTTTGGCTTTACTTGTTTTATCAGGGGTCTATGAACAGCTCTGTGGGTAAAACACATTTAATGCAAATAGTTTGGCTTTACTTGTTTTATCAGGGGTCTATGAACAGCTCTGTGGGTAAAACACATTTAATGCAAATAGTTTGGCTTTACTTGTTTTATCAGGGGTCTGTGAACAGCTCTGTGGGTAAAACACATTTAATGCAAATAGTTTGGCTTTACTTGTTTTATCAGGGGTCTATGAACAGCTCTG
>SMGT01009061.1:31331-50406 GCA_004794575.1 Lanistes nyassanus | reverse complement strand
TTATCAGGGGTCTATGAACATCTCTGTGGGTAAAACACATTTAATGCAAATAGTTTGGCTTTACTTGTTTTATCAGGGGTCTATGAACATCTGTGGGTAAAACACATTTAATGCAAATAGTTTGGCTTTGTTTTATCAGGGGTCTGTGAACAGCTTCTCTGTGGGTAAAACTGCCGAAGATGCCATCACCAGTGATAAGGCAGTTCTGCCTTTTCCATATGATCTTCCTCCACCTGCGTATCAGAAGGGAGGTAAGATCTCTCTGTGGTTTATTTTTACCTGGGATTTTCCTTTCAAGATCTAATAGGCATACATGGATGTATGTGCAGCCAAGTCTTCTTACTGTTAGGAACATAAAAAAGATGTCAGCAGAAGATGGGTGTGTGAAGTAATAAAACTAACGTGAAGTCTCCAGAAGAGGGCAGGCATGGCAATATTTTAGCAATATCTAGTTTTAGATGACTTTATCCCCGTGTAATAACTTCTAAGATTACGACCTAACATGAAATGAGTGTGCATGCGTGTGTTTGTGCGTGCATGTTTACCTGAATGTATATCTATGTATTCGGGCTGATGTGCAGATCGTATCTGGATGTGGGATGTGCCCTGTGTGGACAAGCCTGACCGCCATGGCAACAAGTACTGTCCAAGACTTTGATTATGTAATGCATCATGTATGGGGCTGTGAGCAAGTGTACTGGAGATGGTTTTCAGAGCCAGGGTGCTCTGATGAAATGCTCATTCACAGGAAACAAAGAAGATAATTTCAAAGTAAACAAAACTGTAAATTAAAAAATACATCATATGGAAAACGTGGAACCACTTTCTCACTGGTTTGTTTGTGTGACACCAAGAACCTTTTGGTTGAATCGGCCATTGGCATAAAAATTTATTTTGAACATGGAATGACTGCAGTTCTGCTGCAGAGATTGTAGAAGTGAAGATGCTATGTGCAATAAATTTTCATATCTTGGCAATCATGCATATCTCATTGTCATGAGTTGGAGTCTAGTGGGCCAAAGAGATTGCACCATAGCTTCTAGGTGTGACCCGTCCACAACCTGTTGGCTTGATTAAGTCCCTAAACCCCTTGTTCAAACCGCCATGTAGCCCGCTCACATCATCACCGGTCTGGTGAGCCTAGGTTAGGCGTCGGCGGAGAGTAGTTACGTACGCTTGAGGTGTCCACTTAGGGGCATGTTCTTGTAGCTGATGCGGGGTGTGGCTTCTGCCATCTCTGTCCTGATTGGTTGATGTATGTAACTGTCTTGATGACCATGTATATAAATGCAAGAATGTAGGAATGAAAAGTTAGAATAAAAGGACTGATTTAGAACGCCAAGTCATCTTTTGCCAGGAGGGGAACATCAGCATCATCTTCAGCCAAACCTTCTACTGGATATCTGCTGTGAAGAGACGTACGTGTCTTGTGGTAAAGTCTGCTGAAAGCTGATGGGTTCAGTCTTGCTGCAGAATCAAGATGTCCCGTTCTACTGGACTTAGGTGAAGTCTAGTATCAACGGCACCTGTCTTGAGAAGACCAATTGCCTAGCACAAGGAAATCTGCAAGATATGTGACTTTTGCATGTGTTCCTCTGTTGTGGGGAATCTCTACGCTAACTGTGCGAGAGGAGGAACTACAGAACGTAAAGGAGGGGATCGAGGAACCGCGGACAGACAACCGTCTAAAGCAGAGTCAAAGATCCAGCCTTAAAGAAAGGGCTGCCTGCAACTGAACTCTAGGAGAGCGACTTCAAAGGTCGAAGGTCGACCGAGAGGCATTGCAACATCCGTAAGAGCGTTTGCATCTTACAGTAAGCTGTGTCCAGAGGCGAAGAGCGAGAGCGGCGATACCAGTCTGGTTCTAGCAAGGCGCAGCCAAGAGAACTTTCTGACGTCAGTCTTCCAGGACAACAGAGAGGGGCGCCCCACACGTTGTGTGAACTGTACAAACTACCAGGTGAAAGTGTTGTGTGTTCTGCACGTGGTCATGGTGTGTGTGCAGTTGGAACAGGCATGTGTGTCTTCATTGTTATGATAGGCAAGTGATGAAAAGGCATGAAACCAGAAGGAAAGCCGGAGTCATATTTTGTCAATGAGCCTAGATTATCCTGCAAATACTCGCTATCTGTAAATAATATTCTCTTTTCTTTTTCACTGTATTACGGAGTCTTTTTATTCCTTGTGTTGTGGTGAGATTGTAGGTGGATGGGGCTCGTGCCACGGTGTGCTGTGAGATAACCATATAAAAATAATACGGTGAGAATAGTGTCCATCTACGCACGTGTCATCACCTTAACGTAAAAGTAAACTCCCAAGTGGCGACACTCATGTTGTTTGTGCTGCTCATTTTCTGATGAAATTTTATCACTTTTCGTGGATCAAGGTATTGCTAAATCAGGTTCATTACAGACGGGTGGTTTGTGACAGTTTTAAATAAAGATGAAAATGAGTGGTTTCCTAGTGTCACGTTTTGGGGTCTTTGGTGGGTCAAAGGAAACCCAGCTATTGTCCAAGGTGTGAAAACCTTGACGACCACCTGGGTACATCGGGGCCCGTAGTCCCCTTAGATCCAGCCGACACCTAGCTGATGACGTCGTCAGCAGGGGGTAAAGGTGACAACAGAGGGAAAACTACAGGTGACACGTAGCACACCTGTGATTGCGACGTTGGACGACGTGTTAACGAAGCTTGGGCCTCCAGACGTTGTTGAAGAGGTTAGGGATTAGCTGACCTAGGTAGATGGGAATGTCAGACGGTGGTTGAGTCACCACAGGCGAGCCGCCAGCTTTTGATACTAGAAGAGGCTTAATTGTGATCTTTGTGGTCGAGGAGGGAAGGTGGCCGTGTCACCCTAGGGTACAGATGGGCGGGGTTTAGCAGTAGACGGTTGCTGACCAAGAGGTGTGGCCTGAGCCTGTCTTTGATCTGATTCGTTGTTGGAGATTTGGAACATGGATGTGTATTGTAAGTGCATGGGCTATATAATACATCTCGGAGACCTTTGAGTTGTACTTGAAGGGTCCATTAGAGATCGTCGAATCGTCGGTGCTGTGGAAAAGACGACAGGACTCGAATGGTACTGGACTGTCACTACGGACGTGGCAGGAACGCAGGGGTAAAAACTACGGTCGGGGAAGATAAGATAGATCCGATCTCTACGAGGGGATCTCTACAAAGGTACTGGGCAAGTCCAGAGGTCAAAGCGTGACCTGAGAGACCGCACAGAAAGATCTGTGCACCAGCCTTGAGAAACGTCATATCCTCTGTGGCGTGTGTCGACGTCAGCATCGAGGTCTGCTGTTACGTGGGAAGTGTTTAAGAGGTCTTCAGGATATCTACTGGTGAACATAGCCAAAGAGGGAGAGCTCCAACGTACAGACTGTCGTGCGGGTTGTATGAATCATTCAGGAACAAGTGTTGTGTTATGTGAATGTTGTGCATCACGTGGTCATTCTTTTCTCGTATGCAAAGAAGAGATTAAGGTACGTGGTTTATTATTGTGTTTAATTTCGAGGCGGGTGGTGTCGGGTGGTATTACATGGTATTGCCAGAACAGAAGGAAATTGCGGGACGCCTAGAGTTTAACGAGTCGTATCAGATATTGTCTTGGTTGTAAATACTCGCTGTTTATATCAACAATACATTCTTCTTTCTTTGTGTTCAGTGTATTACGGTGTTTGTGGTTCTTTATGGGAGACTGTAGGCGGTGGGGGCTCGGCCATATGATTGAGAAGTCATATTAATTAGTTTTAGTAATACAGTGATGGTTCCCTCTATGTATATTTCATCCCTCTTGACGGCGGTCGTGTGAGTGAGCACAGGAGACGACCCGCCAAGAGCAAAAAAAAAAATTCTCCCTGTGGTCACACAATGTTTACAGGCTAACACTAACGCCCATTTCGAAAAACAAAATCTTCCGAAACTGTGTCGAAACTGTCACGATAAGCATGTTAAACAACAAAACTCTCCAGCACTACGCGTTTTTAATCTAAAACCATATCTAACGCCCTAACCATATACTCTTAACAGCTCTTGGTCATTGCGCGTCAGCCATCAATCATCCCCCCAAACCAGTCACCGAAAAACCACGTTCCTGAGACAGCAGGACTTGCTGTTGCACGCCGCAGTGGCAGAAGCAAGCGGTCATCAACAGTCATCTGTAAGCTTTGGCATAGTCACGCACGGAGGGCAACGATGTGACCAAAGAAGGCAGAGGAAGCTGTATGCGAGGCCGGAAATCGACCTTAGAGGAAGAGGACCCTTGTCAGCGTGGCATCGTGCAGAGAATAACCCCGGAAGGGTCAGGGTCACCACCAAAGCATAATGTAACATCGTCCACAAAGCGTTGTTGTGCCTTTTCTCTAAACCAACCAGGCTGTCGTGCAGTATTTGTCCTTTACACCGTTCTAGTGTTTAGTGTTTGGATATCAACTAAAATTGTATTTTCACTCTTGCTTTTGGGGCAGTGCACTCGCATTTCCAGGAGAAATATCTTTTGAACTCAAGGGTGCATAACTTCTATAGCCTAGGGTCGTCCGCTTGCTGTTTCTTCACCCACAAAGAACGCTCTTTGCGCTAGGTAGGTAGAGTTAACTAAAGGGAAATCACTGTAGAGATAAGCAGCCATTTGAAATCATGAGTTCCTCCCCTTACATCAGCAAAGTTTCCGTGCAGGCGCAGGAGTTGCCAGTCGTACCCGGACAATGTTACATTACGCTTTTGTGGGTGACCCCGACCCTTCCGGAGTCATTCTTTGCTCAACGCCACCTGACGACAGTCCTCTACAGTCGATTCCCAGCCTCGCACGTGCGAACTATGGCGACTGAAACGGCGCCTATAGCAAGAAATACAAGACCTACATATTTAACACTGGCCCACCTATGATCATTACGATGGGCGCAAGTTAGACCAAAGCCGTGCTTGTGGCCCCTGGTGCATGTTTTCTGCCAACACAGTCGGTCACAGTTCCTGACAGATGATATCACCTGGATCTGGCTATTTCATGCATGACTCCATGCTGACCCCTACACAGGGGTGTGGAGCAGTTCAGGCGTGCGTTTTTGTATAATATAACAAACATACATTAGGCTTTATATAACAGATTTAAAAACACGCTCTTGTGTTGCATACTTTGTTCATAGAGAGCAGCACCATCTTAAATTACACCCTTAGAAAATAAACAATCTCAGTTTACCTTGTTTGTCATCTTGTTAGGTATTGTGGCAGTTCATGTCTCTGTACAAATATATCGCCTGCTATCATATCGAAACACTTTTTTAAAAATAAAATAACTGTGTGAAATAAAGTCGTTTGCACCCTACCAGGTGCTTGTTCTGCCAGTGTCTTTTGATAGCGAGAAAGTGATTGAGGAGGGGGGCGAACTTTATCGTAAGGTTTGGTGCATTCATGTTGATGTTAAATAACAGGAGAAGTAGGTAATAAACATTGTTATTAAATCTGTTTCGTGCACATTTTTTGGCAAAATTAAATCCTAGTCATAAACACGTGCAAGGAAACGTGTTTGCAATGTGATTAAAATCATTA
Source organism: Lanistes nyassanus (assembly GCA_004794575.1). Lineage (NCBI taxonomy): Eukaryota > Metazoa > Mollusca > Gastropoda > Architaenioglossa > Ampullariidae > Lanistes > Lanistes nyassanus. The sequence continues at coordinate 44,859 of SMGT01009061.1, read as the reverse complement.
ATTAACACATGATCGAGAAATATAATATATATATAGGCATACAACTGGATAAGTACACATACGGGCCCCACGAACCAACCGTGGATCAAGTACTTTTCATGTGTGTTTCCGATAGACAATTCGACTGTTATCTGTACAGATTACGGGCTTAACTTTCCTTATCTCTGGCGAAACGGGGGGGGGGGGAGTGAAGAGATAATTCTGTGCATTTCTTTGGCTGTTCGAAACAGCTGACTGCCGAGAGGTAATTTGTGTGGTACTCTGGATTACAAGAAAAATTAAAAATGTTTCAGAGGCGGAGTGATAGCAGACGCCATTTTTGCTAAGCATTCGCCGGCGCTGTTGATTGGTGCATACAAATGATCAATGGCAACACGTTTGCAATTGGAGTACACCTTCTGTATTTATTTGTGTATATCGACTCTGTGAATATACTCTTTCTTGGCATAAGACAACGCGAATACCTCCTTCCCCCCAGTCCAAGAAATTGTGTGCGGAAAGGACATTTTTTCGTGTGTAGGCAACGCATCAAGGATCGATAGCCTTCCGCCCCTAACCCTTCATTCACAACTTAATAATTCTGCGATGTTCATTACTTAAAAAGAGACAAACCCGGGAAAATGATAACCTCTGTCAGTACCTCCCCTCCAACCTCAACCCGACGCCCAGTAATATAAAGTAAAATAAGTTTGGTTACAGCTGAAGGCGTATAATCTACCTTGTCGCTGAGAACATGTGTGCCCAATGTAATGGGGGTGGGGTATAAGTACACTTTCTTATTTACGTTTCCATAACCTCATCAGATTTCTTACAAAAATAAAGGGCTCCGCACACGTTGCAATGTTTCCAGTTTTCGTTGCAATTTTTACGATATATGGAAGCTGAAATGTTGACAGAAAATGTTGCAGAGATAGCATGCTGGGCTAAACTCTTGCAAGGGGCTCAACATGTTGCAGGTGTTTTAGCCAATCAGAAAAAAATCTTGCTATCCAGTGCGGAGTTGTCTAGTTCTGAGCGATAATGAATGGCCTTAGACTGTCCGTAAACTGGTCAGAAGAACTTACTTTCCAACTGATAGAACATTGCCAGCAGCATCCTTGTATGTATGACTATTCTGTCGCAGAAGCAGCAACTGCAACGGTCAAAATAAACTGTTCGTGTTCGTCCATATTGGTCTTCTCACGTCCCAAATTGATCATGTGATTATCACGTGACGCGAAAAGTTGCGGGCTTCTTGCAGCGTGTACGAGATTTCTCCAAAAAATGTTTCCTCTCCATGTTGAGAGCATTGCAACGTGTAAGCAGCCCTTCAGGAGGCAAACAACTGATACCTGCTGTGAAAGCAGCCTAACTCAAGCGAACGTGGCTTTGCCCTGTCTTCCGGTAGACGAAAAGTCCGAAGATGCTTTTCCCCCAAGTTATTGATAGACCAAACCCGGAAAGTGCATAAATCAGCTTCACGCTTAACTTTTTTTTAAAATTCAGACGGTCTCTCATTTACTTTCTTTCGTTCCAGTACGTGTAGATTTCCGATTGGCGTTTTTGAGGTACCGGCGGGAAAGCGGGCGAGCAGAGGCGTGACGTGACGATTGTCAGCGACAGTGCGCATGTCACTCACGCCCACCTGTCGTCGGTTTCATGTCAGTCATTGGCGCGAGCTGATGCCCAAAACACGCGCGCGCTTTTGTCCCAAAAGCAACATAGTGTCTAAGAAAAATGTCCTGTATTTCTTTTCCAGTGTCAAGTGTATGCGCAATTTATCCACATGTCAGCACACGTACATTCTGTCTTCATCAGGCTGGCAAATGTATGCAGCCTACCGAAAACGTAGATATATTTCATTTGTGATCGAGCAGTCCAGTCAAAACTTTAGTTACCAGCTTCACTTGAATGTGTGAAATATCAGAAATTACTAACCCTAACTGAATGAAGGTCTTGATAACTTCGACGAGACGGAAATGCTGCTGATGAACAGGAAAAGTTGTAAATAGTGTGGGAAAAAAAGTGTCTGATCCAGGACAGTGGAAACAAAACACATTTTCGTGTCCGGAACCTGTGGTAACAGAATTTCCTGGAACATTGGGAAGTGCAAGACACACCTGTCCTATATCTACGTCTGCCCACCTGTGGATGATTTTTGTTGACCGCAGAAAAGCGAGAACAGCATATGAGTATGGCGACCGTGGATACAGGTGGAGAAGGCTCAGATTCCAGGTGCTTGGCAGTGATCCCAGAGCAGGATTTATAAGCTGGCATGTATAATATTCTTGTCCCTTTTGCTGTCCGTCCGTCAGACTAAGAGAACTATGAAACTAGATGTCATTACAAAAAAGGAGGTGGGGGGGGGGAGAGAAACGCCGATGACCAGAAATATAATTTGTTTTCCGAAAACTAAAATATCATCCTGGAATAGGAATGTTGATCCTTAATGGGAAATCCATTAATTCGTTTCGTCTCCCTAGCCAGCCAGCTTCTAATATTTATCACATCTCCCTCGCCCCACTTCTCCATCAAAGAAAAGTGTTCCCCGTCACTTTGGGGGTGCGGGTTTGGGCGGGGGCTGCTTGTCGATTCGGCATCCCCTGTGAACTGCACAAGAATCGCTAAATAATGGACTTACCAGCCCGTCAGGGGCGGAGTGACTGGACACGTCAGATCGCAAAGCCAGCCCAGGTTCAGCGAAGGGAAGCCGAGCGGAGAACAAGTCGTATAGTTTGTCTCTTGCCTCCAGACCGCAGGCCCAAGAAACTGCAGCCCTGTTTCCTTTCGCTACCTGCATCCAGATGTTCTTTGGAGACCGCTTTTTTTCTCTCAGCCTCTCGGACCCGGCCATCCATGGCCAATTGCGCGGGGATTATTTCTCGATGGGCAATCAGCTGCGCTCTAGGTGTAACGCGTTCAGAAAGCGCATTAATAAGACTTTTGTTCTGCCTCGTTGTACGAGCATGCTCTGAGTTGATGGGGTTCCGGGTAGCAGGGGTGCACATTGCAGGGGGTAATGTTAGCGATGAGTGAGACGAGGCTCAAGCGCCGATATACAGAGGGCGAGCACTAACAGTGTTATTTTCGTACAATAGTCTAAGGATACCACATCATGTAGCTTCGTAATCCCCCCACCCCCACCAACATTGTAACCCTTTCTCCCCCCCCCCCCTTATTCTACAGACAGGTTTGATGGCGTCATCGGTTCTGTCCTGCAGGACTAGTAATTTGTATTACAGACTTCAATTGGTTATAATTCATTTTTGATAACCTTGCTTCGTATCGTATGTTGAACCTCTATGTTTTAAGCTTGTGTCTGGGTCGGTTATGTAAGGGAAAGGTCAAACTGAATTCGCTCCGAGGGATTATTTAAGCTGTCTCCCATCTATCAGCCAGCGTTCAGTTAATAAAACCTGCATGAGTGACTGGAGACGGCAGGTGTGAATATGTACCGTTGATTTTCGAGTGTATGGGGCTATAAAGGTGTTGCGTTGACTCAACTGCTCTGGGGTAAGAAAAAATGCAGAGACTCACCAAATGTGCCTGTTATTCTGATGCTTTATGCCATCTCTACACTGGGCCACTATGACGTCACGAAGCCGAACATTGCAGAAGATGCATTCTGGGATATTCCGTTTCTTACTCCTTTTTTTCCTCAGTTGCTGCTACGTCACACGTACAGGAAATCCTAACCAAGGCTGGCTGCTTTGTTGAGGAAGTTTGTGTTATCGGCTAGGTCCGGCTTGTTTGCGTGCAGAAGCTGATGTCCTCGGTGTCCTCATCGCGTGCATACCTGGGGCCGATGCACGATGACCAGTCATCCCCGTCATAAACGACAAACATGATCTCATTCCTATGACGTCTTCCCTCCTGTCTCCATCACTTTCTCCTTCCCCTTGTTCGATTTCCCTTTAACTGAATTTTTTAACTGGGGTCTTCCAGACCCCCTCCGCTTCTTCACCCTCCTACACCCCCCAAACTGCATCTTTGTTCACTGATTGTCAATCAATTTTACGAAAAGGGGGAAATGGAGGGGGTACTGTCGTCCCTGAATTGACGGACACCGTGCACCGAACCCCCCGCTGTGAAATTCAACAGCAGTTTGACGGGTGCCATCTACCCGTTAACTTCACACACCTGCCTGCATTTTCGGCTACCCACAGCATACAGCTTAGCACCGCGGACGTCTATCAAAAGCGAGAGTTGTTTGTTTTGTTTGAGCTTATCTCGGGCCACTCGGGAAAAGTGAGTACTCAGGTAGGGCATTTTGAAAGTAAGGGGCTTTTGACTGATAGCACAAACCCGTCTGACTTGAGATCAAGAAAAGGGAATCTACGTTTCGGGTGCAGCTGTTTGTTTGTTTGCTGTGAGCTCTTCTGCAGAATATTTAAAGACATGGGCGTCAGTGAGCTCTCTAATATGAGAAGTTCACAAACAGAGCGAGCTCTCAAGTGCAAAGAGAGAGAGAGAGGAGTATGCTGTAAAAGGATTCTAACCCTTCGATTCGATATTTGATTATTCCAAGAATGACTGAGCACTCTTCTTTGAGAAACCAGCTACTTAGCAACTGGGAGACTCACTTGAACGCAGACGTCATCGGCAAGCTGTAGTTCTTATCTTAGGGATGTTTTCGTTGGGATTACAAGAACTGGATTCAGATCTGAAACTGTTATTCACAAAATGCAGTGAATATACTAAATATGTAAGTGCCAGTAGATTAGCTTGGGATTACGTACTCAAAAGCCAATAAATAAATACGCTTCTGTGCATGTTATAATCAAGATGAGTTCGTATTCCACAAATATTAAGCACAGCTGCTTGATGACGTCATTAACGGCCAATCAGATGCCGGAGAAATCAGAGAGGCTGTACTTCCCACTTTCCTAGGGTCGGGGCCGACAGAAGTCCTTCCAGCCGCTTGCACCCGACATCATGAAACCGTAAAACCCGCAGTCTGAGACGGGCTGACGCCAGCAAGAAATTACTGGCAAATGTTCTGGATCAGAATTTTTGTTCTGCTGGATTTCCGCGATCCAGAATTTTATCTCATAAAGTTCGTCGCTTGCCATGATTTTTTAGGCAATTCCGAGCAAGACGGCAAGGCAAAGGCGGAGTGAGATGAAAGGCGGAGACATATTGCGGCAGGCAGAGACTTTTGGCAAAGTGATTAACTCAGGTGTACATATTGCGCTTGTATGGCAGTGGGTCTCATCTTGTCCCTCAAACCTACCTTTGAGAGCCCTTCTTCCATTTGATTTGATGTTACACTATCTTTATCAGCTCACGGAGTGACGAGCCAGTCTGCCAATGCTGCATCTTGCGTTGCCGCAGCGACCCAGACATTTATCTGACAAGAAAATAAAGGAATGCTTGGGTGAGCAAACCTGTGACACTCGTTCAGGGGACAGGAATTCACCAACAACGCCAATGCTATTTAAATCTACGAATTCCTCGTCACGTAGTCGAATTCGACTCGAATGTAACTGTTCTCGACTGCCGTAGCCAAACTACGTGACTGCGTGACACGCGGATGGCGGAGTCATGCTACCACATGACACCTTCGCCCAACAGCTGAATCGAACGCCAGGAAAATGCTGGCAGCACGCGAGAAATTGAATTTAATGGTTTATGACGAACCACGTAGAAGGCCTGCCTCAAAGTTCTGTCGCACCGCACACATTTTCGCCATCCCGCGCTCGCAGATTCTGGCAGTGCACACCTCTATTTTATGGCGAATGCCCATGTCTTGCTGGCCTGCCAATGCGAGGCCAGACGTCTTGCCAAAGTGACTGGCATTTTCCAAGACAATAGGGGGAGCGAAATCTATTGAGTCAAGATCGGTGCACACAGTCTTTGGTACGTGGTTTACGACTGAAGCGGACATACTGTGCCGCAGTCTCACCCGGGTGCACGCGGTGCGGCGGCACATCAAAGGAATGCCATGGCAACCGATGCGCCTGATAACGTCCGGCCGGAGGAGATGCAAGAGGACACGGCGACGCGTTGGCCCGCCCCGCGCCGTGGCTCGCTTGTCAATCAAACTGCCTGGCAAACGCCGAGAGAAAACATGGCCGCCAGGGTGCGAAGTGTAGGCTGGTCCCTGGGGAAAAGTTTTACCCCGCCGCACGGTTCGTGTCTGCGGCTGGCACAGTTGCCGGCCCTAGCGCTTTATTAGTGATAAATCAAATACACGATGGGCAGATGAAAAGAAATATAGGCGGCCGGCGCTAATTGAGCCCCTAGACGCGGGGCTTGATGGGCAAAACAGAAGCGCCTCGCAGAAACCGAGCAGGCAGGGGGAGCTAACACCCCGCGTGCTGGGGGCTGTTTGTCTAACGGTCGGTGTGCCCGGCCGTCTGCTGTCTTGCAAGTGATTTTGTTTATGCTGTTGCTTGCGGACTCTTCGCCGGAGATGAAAGATGCGGGTAACTCCGGGTGTCGGGTGTACGCTGGCACTTTCCTCCTGCACTTGCTGGGTTGGATAATCGACTGGAACCGCGGCCAAACAGCGCTGGAACTCTGCACTGTGGTGCTCCCGGCCCTGCCCCTTCCAGCACTTGGTGCACCGCCTGCAGCGTTTGGGTCACTGTCCCGCACGCGCTGTGCGGACAAGCGGTAATCACTGAACCTGCTCTGACAGTTACACTCAGTATTATATATACGTGCGCTAATGCTCTGACAGTTACACTCAATATTATATATACGTGCGCTAATGCTCTGACAGTTACACTCAATATTATATATACGTGCGCTAATGCGATCATTAATACACAGGTACCAGCACTGACACATGACTATGAATGTAATTATGGCACAGGTGTCATTCCTGTAAATTAAATATCACGTTACTGTACTGCTGTTGGTATTGGTCAAGCCGGGAAATGCCCACAGCGTCACTGAGACCCACAACATGGCTGTTTTGTCAGGGTTTACTTCGGGCTTTGGCATCTGACGTCAGACAACAACGACGAGATGAGGATCACGGTGGTGATTGCCTTACCGTGAACACCTTTTCGACATCAAAAGACCAAACACAGGGTATCTACTTGTACCTGTTAGTTGGGGGAGGACGGGGCTGGACTGAAGGACGAAAGGATGAGATCGTTGTGAAGGGAGTAGGTGCGAAAAAAGCAGTCAGCAGCTGTATTCTGTTTTAATGCATTTCTTTGGTGCCAAAATTAGACAGACCGTCTGCATGTCTGTTTGTCTGTCCGTCAGTCAGTCCGTCAGTCTGTGTTCGAGAAAGCCATATCCCAATAGATATAGGACTTCATTATAAACAGTGGTCTCCGACAATTTTTGAAGTGTCGGCAAAATGTGAGATCGCCAGACTTGGGTCCGCAACTGGCCAGTGTTCCTTTCAGCGCTCACATCCTGGTGCAGAGTTTTTCATTAGGCACCCAGAAAATTTTGTGTGTGGACGCACGCACGCACGCACACTCTCCTTCTGCTCTCCACATAACACAGCTCCCTAAGAGTTGAAATGAGCCAAATAATTATTTAAAAGGCACGGTTACATGGGAACAAACAGTTAGAGTCGAGAAGCAAAAATGTTTTATCAAACGTCTTCTGGCATAAACGATTATTTTTAAAAGTAGAGTTCCCCTTTCGGTAAGTTATGAAAAGAGCAACAGTGCATGGACTTTAACTGGTTTTCATTTTTTTATTTTATTACTGTGTTAATAATGGAAGCGGGTAATGTTTCCTTCTTTTACATAAAGAGAAACAGCAATTTTGCAGTTTGTTTCTGTCAACAAAATATCAGAATTTTAGTCATAGTCCATTCTCCTTTTCTATTTTCGATAGCTGCTGTTTAAATAGATACATAAACATTGTAGAAGTAGTATTTCATATGTTATAAATTATACTAGTTTACTATATCCACCAGCACTGAGCGTTCTCCGGAAACAGGCCTTTCCTTGTCGTTGTTGTTTTTTTCTCTCTTTGCCTTTTTTACTTAAGCCGTGGGGCCTCACTGTTTTCGTGATATTCGCATTTAATAAAATCTTTCGTCTGTAACGATTAGCGAGTGGAAAAGGTAAGGCCCTGGAAAGGTTTTGGGTTTTCTTTTTTTTTTGGGGGGGGGGGGGGCGGGGGTGGAGCTCCGAGCATAAGAGGATCGGCAGTCAACCTTCTTCCCGATTCTTTGGTTGGAACTAGGTAAGTGCTCCATCAGCTTCTGATGGTAGTAGAATGTCACAAAAAGTTGCAATAAATCTCCCTGCCTTAGTAGGTATGAAATGATTGTGCAATGCCTTGCTTTAATATATGTACCGTAGGTGTACGTAACATTACACTAGCTGCTAATCTTCTTGCGCGGGACATTATACTGAGCTGTATAAAATCACGGAAAACTCCTTTTTCGTTAACTAGTAACTAACCGTTGTAACTATTCCCTCAGTTGTTAACCTGGCCCCGTATGCATGTAAACGGTACTAAATTTATTTTCGAATAGCGGATTTTTTTCTGTCTCTGAAAATGCTGTTTCGGGGAACTAGGATTAAACTATTCGCTCCTGGAACGACCGAATAAATTATTACCGAATAACGAGGGGGAAATGAGCTATTCGGTTTTCGTGCATGGGAATTCAAGGAACTTATTCCTGTCATGGTGGCTGTTCTAGAATGTCAGCTATTCGTTTGTCTTGTATACGGGACATGGTATTATACCAATTCCGTTGACTATTGATGTAATAGTTACTCCGATATATGTGAAAAATAAAAGTTTGCCGGTGACGTTTTAAGGTCGTAGGATACTAGGGGTGTCTGAGACCACTTTTCTGTGGGCCAGCATCGCTGCCTTACCTTCCCTGACCCATGGGTCGGGTACCCACTCACAGCTGGTTCAAAAGGGTAAGTGTGGTGCCCCGCATGGGAATCGAACCAACGCCTTCGGGTTCGGAGGCCAGAGCTCTAACCACTCGGCCATTAACTTCCCCATAGCTGTTAACTTGATAGCATTCGGCATTCGGCAACGCTAACTTTATTACAATAAACTGTCCCGACTACAGCAAGAAATGAGATATAATGGCACTGTGTGCATGTGTAATATTTCAGGGTCCTTCCATTTTCACAGGTGTTGTGTCTGCATTTGAGGGACTTCGCAGGACGGCTTGACAAGTTACCCTGACGAATTCATTTTATTTTCAATTCACCCACGCTGCGGACAAAAGACATTTCAAAAATACACCACCTGGAAGTAGTTTTCAACAATCTAAAATTTGAGAAATAAATGGGTAATTTTGAAAAGGAGATAAAAACAGTGGCTGTAATTTTTGTAATTCCCCTGCTAAAGTAATAAGTAAAATTTTGAGGAACTCTCACACACGGCTAGGGTGCGGCCAGACGTGCGCGTGTCCTTAGTTGTGTCATTTATTATCGTAGATGACTATTCAGGTGTTTAGTTGCTCGTCTGGTTTCAAAATTAAAGATTTTATTAACAGAGGCATGTAGAGTTCTTCTTGGAGATACAATACCATACAGAGCAATACATATGTATATGCTCATGTACACACACGCGCGCGCGCTCACACACACACATGCACGCAAGCACCCACTCACGCACTCACACAATAAGAGCTAGGATACGTCCAGAAGGGAAAAAACAGTGAGTCTGTGGTGATAGGGGGAGTCGGACTCTGTGTGTGTGTGTGTGTGTGTTTGTAAACATGAGTAAACGCATAGTAAACACATATAACAGTCTTCTGAGCTGACGAAGAAATGTTTAGAGTGTACTGGGGGCGGGGGAGGGGGGATAAGAGGACCATGGGAATGATATTGAAGATTAGACACTATAGCAGTAGCCATAGCAACCGTTCTGGATCTAGCTCAAGACCAGCGACCCGTGTCGATTTTCATCGGGGGTTCTGCGGGCCTGCTCAGCGGGCATGGAAACCTCATCCGCGAAGAGCAGGGAGAAGAGATCACTGCTTCGGGGACCAATCGCAAGGCAGGCTGGATGCACGCCATTTGCACTCGGCTGCTGTCTGCAAATGGCTCGAAGCGAGCTGTGTCGAACCCAACTCGTTAAACTGCAGTCCAGAGCTGTGTCGACCCGCGTGCGTCGTATAGTAAACACGAGACGAACCACAATAGTTTTCCAGTAAATCACGGCGCCCTTGTGCAGAAACTATTCCATGTGCTTCTGCGCATGACCCCCTCCCCCCTCCATGTTGTGAAATCTTTTACCGACATCAATTGTCTCCCGAGAACCTGAGCGCTCGTCTTATGACATGTGGAGGCGGCCAAACTGCTGATCGATTCGAGTCAGTTGCCGTTACGTCACGTTTAGCGGGAAGCCATGTTATGAGATGATTTAAACCAGATTGCCAGCACCCGCAATTCCATTACCAGCTTCGCAGGGTGTGTGTGTGTGTGTGTGCTACTCATATTTTACGCGTAGACAAACGGTTTTTTGTGCGGCGTGCAAGCATGGGACACCGAGGCGCAGGCAAGGTCCGTCTGTTCTGTGTGTGCGGCTCATGTCATAATATAGGATGCCAGACACCCCCCTTCCCTCAGCCGAAATGTGGAACAGGCTGCACCTAGCTCACACCAGGGGAGACAAGAACCCAGGTATCTGTCTAGAGGATTATGCACACAATGCTCGTTAAATGAGTCGCAGCAGATTTGAAGGGGGGAAGGGGCAAAAGTTATTTCAGCTGAACGAGCAGGCTCTGAGTTTTTTTTTCTTTTTCTTTCTCTTTTCCTTTTTTTTGGTTTCTCAATCTTTTTTTTTTGTCAACAGCGGCTTCTTTTCTTTTGGAGGTGGGGGTGGAGGGCAGGCTTGTGCGTGTTGTCAGTTTTAATAAGCCAGGCAATAAGCAATCCAAACTTGTACATAATTTCACGTCTGACCAGCGATGCGCGTCCAGTGCAGTCAGTCTGAAAATGCTGCGGCCGTCGTCTTGAAGACTGCAAAACAAATGGGTGCTTGTCCAGTACATGTCTTTCTGTACCTTTTCCTACCTCATGCTCCTCACGTCTTGCTGCTTAACCTTTACTTTTGTGGGACAGATCAAAAAAAAAAAAGTACTATTCACACAAAGTACCATTCACACACAGCTATACGACGGACAATTTAATACAACACGGGAAAGTTGTCAGCTGGAAGATGAGGTGAGAAATGAGCTTCCTCCCTGTCCTTTCTTTCTTTGTTTTGTTTTGTTTTCTTCCTTTTATTTTCTTTATTTTCTTTCTTTTTTCTTGGTTCATTATTTTCTTTGTTTCTCTCTCTTCTCTCTCTCTCAGGAAGAGTAAGAAAGAGAGCGAAGAAAAAGCAACTGGAACGGTGAGAGAAATATTATAAACACATATGTTTTATATATGTATGCATTCCATTCTGCTTAATTGGTGCAATATTTCTCCAGTATAAACAGCTAGTTGTATTTCAAACACCTTTTACTTAACTCTGAATAGCGATATCCCATAGTCGCCAGCAAAACCGACGTCATTTTCCTTTTGCCTGTACGACAGTAGAAGCGACCTACACTTCAAATGAAAAATAAATGTGAAAGTGCATGCGTGGGTGTGTGCAAGCGTGCGTGCACGGTGATGCATATAAATAGGTGCGCAGCGACAGTTTTCACTATTGCCGCAAGACAGGGTGTCTGGGGACAAGAACTGTGTTTATCGGGTATCAGAGACTTTATGCAGAGTTGGTGTCAATGCCATGCATGCTGCTTTGTTGATTAGTATAAAAGCTTCTCTCTTTTTCTCTCTCTGCACGTGCGTGTCTGTCTACTGTCTCAAATTCTTGTCAGAAACAAGCAGCTGAATACAAAGTGTGGGGTTGTGGGGGAGGAGGGAGGAGGTATAATCTCTGCTTTTGGCATAGGAAAAGAGATGAAGGAAAAGCAAATCACATTTCCCCCACCAACCCCCAACCACCCACCCCACACAGACTGAAACGAAACGGAATAGAGAATACAACAGAAGCAGAGCTACCTACAGAAGGCTGTAAGAAGTTGCAACACACCGGGGTGGGGAAGGCGGAGGAGAAAAACGTATCAAATGCGGCAGGAACTGACGGCACCTCTTCTGTGGTGCCGCGTGTTTAAAAAACAGACTGACAGAAGAAATAACATTAAATAGCACGCCATGCGCCTCGAACTAGTGGCAAAGATGTATGCACGCCAGCTGCGGCAACTGGACGGCTTCTCCTCTTGCACGTTGGTGTTGCACAGCCAACCACGTTACGCCGGCGTTTAATGGAGAATTTATCTAAGCTTTTTTCCTGTGAAAGCAAGACACAAAAGAAAGATGGGTGGAAACAGTTAACATTAATGTGAAGTAAATAAACCGATCGATGCAGGAAGTTTGAATGTTTAGAAAAAATTGCCTAATCGTCAAAAAAGTACAATACAAACACTAGCGACCAAACAGAGAGAAAAAGAAAGGGCACCGCCAGCTTCATATCAACAGTCCAAGGGCACACAACTCTGACAACAAAGAGAAGGTCTTGTTCTCCTGCACCGCACTGACCTGTGATGGTGACAGGCGTCTGCTGTTCAGACCATCATGACGTCATACAGGTGGGGACCGTGGCCAGCGGGGCAGGGTGGACAACCGGTTGAATGGGTATGGAGGACACGGGGGTGGAGGGGTGATGATGTTTGACAGCTTGCCACGTACGGATGTCGACGACAAGAGAACGTTTTTCCCCCGGATCATCTATCTACCCGAGTAACGCCCTGGCACGAGGACATGCCGGGAATGCCGCTTACAGCCGTTTGCTGCAAGAAATTGGCACCTAGCAGATATTTACTGGTCGTTATGGCAACTTTATATACTAGGCCATATCAGATAATAGAGGACGCCTGTACATATTAATAATACCAGGACGCCTGTAAGTGTTAATAATACTATGACTCCTGTACGTATTAGTAATGCCAGGACTCCTGTACATATTAATAATACCAGGTCGCCTGCACATTTGATAATACCAGGACTCCTGTACATAATACCAGGACGCCTGTACATATTAATATTACCAGGTCGCCTGCACATATGATAATACCAGGACTCCTGTACGTATTAATAATGCCAGGATTCCTATACATAATAATAGCAGGACTCCTGTACATGTTAATAATACCAGGACTCCTGTACATAATAATACCAGGACTCCTGTACATATTAATAATACCAGGACCCCTGTACATAATAATACCAGGACTCCTGTACATATTAATACCAGGACTCCTGTACATATTAATAATACCAGGACGGCTGTAATAATACCAGAACTCCAGTACGTGTTAATAAAGCCAAACAGCTTTTTTTCTCTGCAGTGCAGAGGTACTTTGTAGTGATGCTTTCTTGCTGATGGCTTCATGGATGGCTGGATGGCTGGATGGTTGGAGAGTGCATTGGAGGGAGGTGGAGGGTTACGAAGCCTTTTATAAGCTTCACAGAATGGAGGGGAGGGAGTTACGGAAGTCGTTATGTGTGGAAAGCTGATACAAAACCCACACCGCCAGACCTTAGAGCAACCTGAGGATATGTTAGTCACCCGAAAGTCGTGCCTCCCCCCCCCCCCCCCCCCC
>SMGT01009061.1:12570-30158 GCA_004794575.1 Lanistes nyassanus | reverse complement strand
CATTTTGGTTAACGTTGGACTTAAAGAACTTTATTCATTTCGGTTAACGTTGGACTTAAGAACTTTATTCTTTTCGGTTAACGTTTGACTTAAAGAACCTTATTCATTTTGGTTAACGTTGGACTTAAAGAACTTTATTCATTTCGGTTAACGTTGGACTTAAAGAACTTTATTCATTTCGGTTAACGTTGGACTTAAAGAACTTTATTCATTTTGGTTAACGTTGGGAGTTTTTTTCCTTGACCAACGGTATTTTTTGTAGAGTGGAGGAAGCAACTCAAGAGTGTCGGGCGTACCTGCAGTCTGGACTGACGGACGGCCGTGTGGCTGGGCGTCACGCTGTCGGGGTGACTGGCCATCAGCCGAAGCAATCAACCCGTTCAGACCGCTTATTCTGTTGGGCCATGCTTCACAGCCCAGTACATCGTCCGTATAACATTCGGTACATTCCAGCTGTCACATCCTACGTCACAGTTTGACACAAATGCATGGCATAGTTTGATCTTTCGGCAAGCTGTACGAAATGTTTTGTATGAACATTTTCAAACCACGCGCCAGTTGCTGTGTCCAGGTCGAATAAAGTCAGTGAAAAATGTGATTTTCTTCGTGGTGTGGAAGGGGGGGGGGCTTATACTTATTTATCATTAATCATTATCGTAAATTTAGTGACCAGATCCATAATTTTTCGCTTTTAGCAATGACGGGAGTGTAATATATTGTTTTCCAGTGAGCAATATTACATGGTTGCTGGACAGGCTACACTGAGTTTGTAGTTTTGAAATTCTCTATATGGTTAGCGTTCTTTACAGAACTTAGAACTGTATGCGTCGGTACATTTGAGTCCATTTGTTACCCATATTTTCCTTCCTGTCAGAGATAAAACTTAACAAAGATAACAGTGTGAAAATGCGTTTGTGTGCAGAGAACAAATTTAGATGCTTTTGTGTCTGTGAGTAAATCCAGTCATACAATGTAGTTTTTTTTTAAAACGTTGTATTTTTCGTCAGCGAACAGTTTAGTTCTAAAAGTTGCAGTTGTGCCTCGCAAAGATGAAAACTATTCGAGGCTTTTAATTTGCCTTCCTGCTTCGAAAATTAAAGAAATGTACCCTACCTGAAAAAGACATTTGAAAGAGCGAACATTCCAAAGTGAAAATAGCCAGGAAAGCGTTGTGGGCGTGATGTTTACACAGGAATCGTGCTAAACTCATGCAGCACGAAGACAGATTGCAGATTGAGAGGTGCGGAACTTCACGAACCATGGAGTTCTCTGCTGGATAATTCCTCCTGGTTCCACATCACAGCCCAGAGATCTCTTTCCAACAACTTCCCCGGTGCTGGCCCCACATTCGCTAGCTCTGGAACGAGCAGACAGCCTTGGGGTGGAGCCGAACGCGAGATGATGGACGCGTGTTCAGACCACAGCCAATGAGAAAAGCGCGTGCGCACTAGAGCGCGAGCAAGGAATCGCTGAGGGGCGGAGGGGGGCTGGCTAAGTTGGCGTTAAGAGAAAACAAAGATTGTGGACTCGCAGACAGATGAGCGCTCCGCACACTGAGCAGCCTGTCTACCGTCAGGTAGGGAGATATCAGGGGGGAGTAGAGATCTGTCTGCGAGGCTCGGAGAACCCTGCCCCTGGTGTCCGTAAAAGCGGGGAACCAACTCAAAACCGCTCCGTTCTGGGTCCCTTCTCGTGCATCGACACGCACAGACTCACTCGAGCGCTCGCGCACTCACTCGTTGCTTAGCGCCGGTCAGTCTGTCACAGACTACGTCTGGAATGGTGCAGGTCGAGGAATGCTGGCAGTCTGCAGTGGTCTGAGAGGACGCGGTCAGTTCTGCACCAGTAGGGGGATAGCAGCGTGGAGACGTTCACTGGTTGAGTGCAAACACTGCGACGTACTGTGAACAAACACTACGGAGTGAACTACCTGTGGACCTGTGGCTGGGATGTTTGTGAATTGATGTGTTACTGGAATCAAGCGTAGGATACGAGTAACGTAGGATTCTACATTGTTTTGTTTTCCTTGTTTGGAAAAGGATACAGGTGGCACAAGATACAACTGACAGCTGTTTTTCTTTTCCACTCTCAACATCGGCGTGCGCCCACCCACTTGAGTGAGCGCCAAGCAACAATGTTGTTGTTGAACTCTCATCCGGAATAGTCTTTTCAGAAAGGTTGCCGACTTTCTGACATCGATTTTTTTCTAGCTTTTGTGTCTATACAGTCTTTGAGGATTAAGGACATTACAGTAGAACAGTGTGGAACAGTGTGGAACTGGGATCAGAAATTCTTGTAAAAACTGGCCAGCAATGCTGACTGCTGTTCATGTTTTTCTTGTACCAATTCAGATAAATTGTAACTGAAACACACACCTACAACAGCCTACAACAAGCAAAAAGTGGGCTGTACCCATACTGACAGTAGAGTTCATTTCCGCGGATAATGTTTCACAACTCAGCGGCCATGTTTCCTGAGCGCCACCCGACTGGTCAGCTACCTTAGTGAGTTCCCCCCATCCAGCAGCTTCTGGTCGCTACAGCACTGTGTTCTGTGCCCTCCGCCCGTGGAGATTTGAACCCTTCATCCTGGAGCCTATGAGCGCAACCGCTTCAATCCTGCAGAACACTATGTCTCTGGAGTACGGCGCTTCTCTCATGGGTGAGTTGTACAGTCAGGTTCGAAGCCCTTCTACTCATTTCGCACATTTTCTGATCTACTCTGAGCAAGTACAGGGGCTGCTTTTATCTCAATGATTTGTTCTGTTGGGTCTTAAAAATTTACTTCAAGACCTGTTTGCATAAAACTACTGCAAACACTTCAAACCGTAATGCCACTGAGCTATGATCACAAACAAAGCTATCTTGAAGTCTCGGTATAATGACGGGAGACTAAGTGCAGACGAACTTTGGTGTGAAATTACATTTACACTTTTATGTAGGAATTCCTGAGTAATTTATACAGTTTGTTTTGTAAAGGCCAGTGTACACATTTTTTAATACAGATCTGAGACCTCATATAGCTGAATATGTTTGTGCTTTGAAATGATTTTGAATATTTAGAGATATAGCCAGTTTAAATTCATTGAATTTTCTTGGATGTTTTAATTATAAATAGACCCACACAGAATGCATACAAATACACAAGCATTTGGCGTGAACAAACACCTACAGAATGCACACATACACACAGGCATTTAACATGAACAAACATATACAGAATGCACACATATACAAAGGCACCATATTGAATAAACACACACACACACACATATATATATGCATATATCTTTACATCATACTAAGTTACTGCGACTTTCAATGTTCATATCCGCCAGTGAGATGTTCGGCATTCTATAATACTGTATCAATGATTACCGCTAATACACTGGGAATATAAATGTGCCAATCTTGATAAAATATCAGTTCATGACTTGAACAGTTGCTATCTTCAAAAGCGTATTGTTAATTATTCAGTCTGCTATTCTTCAGGTATATTGTAAGCAAATACTCTCAGCTCTAATATTTTGTTTGCCAAGTTTAAACTGTGATTTAACGTCCCTATGAATTAAATCCTTTTCAATGACACTAGTTTACAATAAAGCAATGAAGATAAAACCGTTTTGTCCTTTACTATTCAGGCTAAACCCAAACAAATTGTTTTAATTCAACATGTCATTTCAAGTACAAAATCTTACGTTTCACCATGTGGCTTTGTTCTAAAGGAAAGACGGAATGAAAGAATGAAAGAGTGCAAGGAATATCAAGAAGCAGGATAATTATACCCGGGCTCAAAGAGGATCATGTCAGTTTAAATAAAATATTATTTAGTTATTGAATTATTTATTAATTTTACCAGAAACTTGATAACATTCAACTTACATTTGCGACATTTGCAATATAATATAATGTTTGTTCTGTAACAACTCTGGACGCTGGACGCTGTGTCTGTCTAAAGAACAGCTTCTGTAACCAAGATCTGAACCCCTGACAACCTCTGAAACCCCTGACAACCCCTGACAACAAGATCTGAACCCCTGACAACCCCGATCCTCGACCCCAGGAATCCGAACCTGTCCCCCCCCCCCCACCCGAATTCGCGAAGAGACCAGACCCCGGGCATTTTTACTCGTCCAGTTCTGTTTCCCCGTGCTCACACTTGCATGCGCGTGAAATACGTCTCTGTGTGTGTGTGCGTGCATTCCTGATATGTTCGTGTTAAAGGCATGTATGTATGTGTGCACTAGGTTATATGTGTGGAATCAGTTATACCCCCTCCACACACACAATATATATATATATAATTCTCAAAACGATACAACTTTCAAGATCCTGTAGTCGTGAATAGATACCTTTCAAAGTTTCAAGCAGACCAGCAGACCTGAACATAGAAAGAAAATCATACAAAGCTTTATGAACGCTAGTCAATCTAGAAATTCTTACATTTTTCCCCTTGTAAGAAAGCAGGAATTTAGTAAGTACCTCAGGACTGAGACTGAATGAGTCGAATAGAACAAACGGTAAAAGCTTGAAAATGAAGAGAATGCCAGTCTAACAACGAGGGGATAAAGTGTAGAGAATGTACAATTTTTAAAAATGGGAATTTTCCGAATTACATAAAAATAAAGAGAGAGTACAAAGGATGTTTGTATAGAGATAACTGCCTGTAAATATAATATACAAAATGGGGACAGGCAACAAAAGATGAGGAACAGCCAGCAATCTCTGCTCATTAAAGACGGCCAGCTGGCAGGCACTATACGAACCTGTCAGTTCGTGACCAACCTGTTGATCGAACAGACGGTGTGTGTGTCACGCATAACGAGTCGCTGTTAGGGAGACATCTTTGATCGCGTCACATTTCCACCCAAGTAGCTGCAGACGATTTACAGATAATAACTATTAACAGCTAATGTGAGTGAAAAGTCTACTTAATTTGAACACGCGTGGATCACGGTGCATTAGGAAGGCTGTCTATTGGTATTTCGTTTCATTTAATTAGAATCCTGGGCGTTTTCCTTGTTTGGATATTTCTGAGAACTTTGTATTCTGTTGGTCTGCTGCTGTTGAGCTTGGGAAAGCGCTCTCTGTTGTCCAATTCTGCTACTACACTGGTGGCGCTCGGGAGTTCTCTCCCCTGACAGGAGGCTGGATTTAGGCTAGGACTAGGAGAACAGCGTTGTAATGACTAGGAGAGTAGTATTGTAATGACCAGGAGATTAGTATTGTAATGACTAGAGGAGCAGGATTGTAATGACTAGGAGAGCAGGATTGTAATGACTAGGAGAGCAGGATTGTAATGACTAGGAGAGCAGGATTGCAATGACTAGGAGGGCAGCATGGAGAGCAGTACCATGGTCACAGCCAAGGCAATTATGTCCCTTTTCTGAGGCACAGCTGAGTACAGTTCTGACACGCATGACACTGTACCGAGGTAATCGGAAATTGTTCTGACAGTCATGTTACTTCATTAAGGTAACGGTTAAGTCGTTGACAGTCATACAAATGCTGAAAACTATTTTTAACTGACGGCAACGCACTTGCACACTCACACGTGTGTAAATGCCGGTGCACATGCAGCCCCTCATACTCCAATCGTATTGAAGAGATTTTGAATGACAATGATGTAACTGCTTTGTGCCAGATCTCTCCAGTCTTTGTTCAGTGCTGCAGCGCGTTTTGCTTCCTATTGCAGCCACAGTCAAACGTCATAGAATCACGGGTTATCTTTCAGGCTGTCTAGCTGGTTATTTATGGGACCTAGATATGTGTGGCGGCATCTGGTTCTCGGCCTTTTTCTCAGCCTCTGTGTGTGTATGCCTGGGCATGTGTGTGGGCGCACTCACACGTGTTTATCTGCTTGACCTAGTATCTAAGTATATGTGTGTATATATATATATATACTGCTCAAAAGAATTACATGACCAGTGCAAACAGCACATGCTGCGTGATGCGAAACACTAACCAGGAGTCACGATGAAGCTGAAGTGGACTCGTTGTTTAATGTAACGGCCAACAGCAAATTTAATGGGCTATTTTCATCGCAACAGCAAGATTCCCTACCATGAAGGACACAACCCACGTATAGAATAGTCAGAGCAGGCACAACACAGAATGATCAATCGATGTCAAAAACGTGTTGGCCTGCACACAAACAAGGCATCGTTGTCACATGGACTGAGCCAATGTTCCCAGAGTCACTTGCAGAATCGCCTGCCCCTCCTGCTGAAGCCAAAGGAACAGCTGGTGAGGGTCGGCTGGCGGTGGGTGGTTTGCCCACAGGCGACGGCCCAGCACATCCCACAGGTGCTCCACATGTTGCTGGCCACTTCATGCGGGTCACTTGCTGCTGCTGCTGCTGCTGCTGCTGCAGGAAGTTGGCAACGACCTGAGCCTGTTTGATCTGGCAACGTCATCCCGAAAAATGATACCTGGTCATATTGCCTGGAGACCTGGCAGCAGGAGGGTCTGCAGAATGTCATCCTTGTAGACCTCGCAGTGAGGTCGCTTTGCACTCGGTGCAGAGTGGACTGTAGTCCTTGCGCATTCCACCCCCCCCCCCAAAATAAAATCCACAAGATTGGCCTGCTATCAAACATGAAAAGGTTCACACGCCCTGACGGTGTCCTCATGACAACTTCCGCCCTGTCGCCTCCAGACATGTATTCTCCCATAGCGAAAGGATCTGGCAAAGCGGGACTAAAGAGAACTCTGGCCCACTGCTGACGTGTCCAAGTCAGATGGCGCCGGACCCAGGCCGGCCGAGCAGCGCGATAAGCCGGTGTCAGGTCGACATGAGGGACGCCTTGAACACAGGTTCCTAACCGTCTAGTGACATTGCTGGCTGCTACCAGCTGCCAGCTGAGTGTGTTGGCGGTGGCTGTTCTGTCCAGTAAAGCCGACAGAACGACAAGCCTGTCATCATGTCTGGACTTCAATTGTGGGCGCTCGCTGACGCTTCCTGGCTGGTGGTAGCACCTCGCAACGTTGCGTGAACTGACTGGTACTAACTTTCAGAACCCTAGTGCCTTCCCGCAGTCGCCAGTCGCCCTGCCGCGATCAGCATCACTAAATTGTTGTGTTGAAGGCAAGGTTACAAACTGTCTTTCGACTTCGTCTATAAATACTCGCCAGTCCCCCAACAGCCTCTGAAATGTGTATTGATAACAAATTGGTCGCACGTGCATTGTGGTTTTCATCCATTCAGCTGTGCTTATTCACCTGCACGGGTTTGATTTGCACACATTGGCGTCTTGGGTGCATGTGTTTGGGTGTCTCCTGTGGTGTGCAGGCAATTGGCCGTTGTGTTCTTGCAAATTACACATGTCCATGACCTACCTGGCAAAGTGCAGTTGGTCTTTCAATTCTTTTGGGCAGTATATTAGATGTCCTTGTAACTGTGTGCCTTGAGTATTGACGGAATACAGCGTAGCTGATGATGTGGATAGACAGCGCTGGTCATTTGCTAGCTTGCTGCCAAAACAACCCAGCACTGGCCCAGCACACACCAACGCACGTTAGCACACGCCAGCACACAGCAACACACGCCAGCACACACCAACACACGCCAACACACACCAACACACGCCAACACACACCAACACACGCCAACACACGCCCAGATTGTTCTTGTAGTGGAGGCGAGGGCCCATCACGTAGCTGCTTTGTTCTTCGATCCATGGCCCTATTTCTGTTCTCATTGAAATTCACAAGATACTGTTGTAATACAGCAGCTGTTTACCAACGGCTGACGAACAAATGATTGATGAAAATAAAAAAGAACGAATGAACAAACAAACAAACGATCGATCGAGAAATTTGTAGGATTGTTTAAATTGCGGTAACGCAGCTGCTCTTTAGTTTTAGGAAACATGAGGCAGAAAGTTCCGAAGAGCGAGTACGGACTGGGAGAGTGGCGTACGGGCTGGGAGAGGGGGGTGCGGGGGGGGGGGAGTGGGGTAAAAGCGACTGTGACGAGGGAAGGCTGAGATCGGGTTACACACAGCACAATCACGCTCATCCTATTTGTAACTGAACAACGCCGTGTTGTGGCTGCAGGGAAGCTCACGGGCGGAATGTTCGCCGGTCCTCAAAGTCTGTGGCAGTGGCTGGCATCCAGTCAGAACATGCCGTCACCTGATGATGGTGCTTCCAGGTCTGGGGTGTGGGGAGAGGGGCGATGGGGGTGGGGGAACTTACATTCACACAATGGGAAAACCACACCTTGGTCTGCATATTGGGCTCAGCAGCCGGTCCTAGTGGATTTGTGAACCTTTGTATTGTATGTTTTTTTTCTCTCTCTTCCTCCTTCTATCGTCTCTCTCTCTCTTTCCTCGTCCCCCTTCTATTCTCACTCATTCTTGTTCCTCCTCTCTCATTTACTCGGTCTGTCTATTCATTCATTCATTAGTCTGTCCATCCGTCCACCACCCATTTCAGTCTAACCGTCTGTCTGTTCATTCGTTCATTAGTCTGTCCATCCGTCCACCACCCGTTTCAGTCTAACCGTCTGTCTATTCATTCATTCATTAGTCTGTCCATCCGTCCACCACCCATTTCAGTCTAACCGTCTGTCTATTCATTCATTAGTCTGTCCATCCGTCCACCACCCATTTCAGTCTAACCGTCTGTCTATTCATTCATTCATTCATTAGTCTGTCCATCCGTCCACCACCCATTTCAGTCTAACCGTCTGTCTGCCTCCCTTAGTCTCTCGTCCCCCTCCCCTCCCCCCCCCCCCACACAGAAGAAGAGCAGCCCTTGCTACTTGTCTTCCGCTGATCACAAACAGCGCGTACTGCACGTGACGTACCTACACACGTTCCTTGCGGTACCCGACCGCCTCCCTAACCGCCGCGCTATGCCTAGGGTCCAACCTCTGTCCTGCCCATCGCGTAATAGATGAGTGGTTTTATCCCTCCACTCTCGCCTTTGTTGTGCCGCGCCGTCTGTCTGCCTCCATCCACCCTGTGTTCCCCTCCCCCCATTCCCCAGCCGCTAGCAGACGAATCGCTTGCACGTGTATCAACAAGCTCGCGCGCAGACCGTCAGAGAACAGGAGACAGTGGAGCGCTTCGACATTCAATCCTTCACAAACATTTAGCTTTGTCTTCGCCCGCGCCGACACGCCAGCCACACACTCAAACAGGCATCGCTGCTGACGGCCACAACTCCGTGCGGTCATCGCTGATGTCCGTCTTCCTAGACGAGGTCCAGTTTGCGAGGCCCAGTATGCAAGGCAAAGTATGCGAGGGCTAGTATGCGAGGCCCAGTATGCAAGAAGCCAGAATAGCTTACTTATTCCTGTTATGGCGGCTGTTGGAGAATAAAATAAGCTCCTTCAATTTCCCATGCACGAAAATCGAATAACCTAGTTTGTCCCGTTACTCGGTTAAAAAAAAAAGTTTTTCGGTTGTCCCAGGCAGGAATCGCTTATTCCAGGCTCTCCGAAACAGCGTTTTCAGAAACAGAAAAAAAGTCAGTTGGACATACTTGACGATTAAGACATATCAGAACTGTGTATTTTGAAGAGTGACGTTCTGGGTTTTGTGGATGAAGTTAATGCTGGAATAGAAGTTGCGAATCGACATAGAGCCACTGCTACAGGTCAAGGTGCTATTTTGCTCCAAGTTAAGGCTTTTGTTCTAAACATGATTTTCAGAGTGGCTCCACCTGCTAGTCGGCAGCTCTACCAACTGAGCTATCTCGGCAGGAACAGGAAGGGTGCTGGAAGTGTAGCGGAAGGGGGGGGGGGGTGTCGGAGTAGGTGTCAGAGGTGGGATCCGAACTCACGACCCGCTGTTGGAGCCACGGGTTATCGCTTAACCACGGACGAGCGCAGTCTCCAGAGTAACATAGCCACAGCATGTGCATCAAATATATACGAATGCACATATATACCTGTGTTCTTCTATACCGGAGTTTGTGGAGAAAATGAAGTGAGGAAAATATGTTTCGAAAATCTTGAGTCCAACCAATATTGCAGAATTTCTTAAATGAGACCTGGGGTGAGGACAGAGGGTTTCTTTACATATGTATAATTAAATTAAAAAATAGCACGTGCAACAATAACTGCAGATCTGTCCGCGACAGATGTCAGAATTAAAGTCTCTCATTGACATCTATTACAGTTTAGCTGTAGAGGCTGTTTTTTTTTAATCACTGCTGCATGCGGGAAGATATTATCATACGTTTTATTTATTTATCGGTCTGACAGTTTACCTAACATGTCGGTAGCACTGTACGCATGCACTATGTTGACTGAAAAAAAACCCGTAGGGATCAGAAAGAAAAAAGTAAAAAAAAAAAGGCATTTGTTTCGCCAGACAGAGGAGTACATTTACTGAATGGCTTCCACCCAACGTCCGTGACGCGGTTCCCCCCCCCCCACCCCGCGAAGCATATGCTTTCGTTTCATTCAACACTCAAAACAATGGATCGAAGTAGGTCCCGATATAATAGCGGCTTTGACACGACTTGGCGTGTAGACGTCAGAGAGACCACGTCTCCTGTCCGGCCTTGTCCACGTGACAGATCGCTGGCTTATTGCAGTTTGCAGTCAAATCACGTGACAGATCGCTGGCTTATTGCAGTTTGCAGTCAAATCACATGACAGATCGCTGGCTTATTGCAGTTTGCAGTCAAATCACAAGACAGAGCGCGGGCTTGTTGGAACTTGCAGTCAAATCGTGTGGCTGTAGTCAGCACATAAACTATTTACAAAGTACCCCACAACCGATTGCATGATACGATGGGAAAAGTAGCTCTCCGTCGTGTGCACAGCTCAGTTGGCCTGAAACTTCAGCAGAAGTGAAGGCATTTGTTTCAATTTTCTGCGCGCGGTGTCAGGTAGCGGCGGAATCTCTCGGATCTGCTAGTTTCTCGGGTCACTAAGTTCAGTTCAGGCTCGCCTGCAAATAGTCTTTTAGCTGCCCGTCCGCATGCAGCGGTTGTCACTGAAACCTGTTCTCCAGATTTCTCCGTTTCCCGCGCGGCACGCTGTTGCAAAATGGATTTACACAACGAATCGGCCCTCTCACATGATACACATGCATGCCGTCGAGCAAATTTCTCCACTACAGCAGCACTACACTAGATGCTTTTAACACGATTGCTAGAAGACAAAAATCTTAAGTCTAAACACATCTATCCATCCATATCAAAGAATACTGAGACGAATAATAAATTTTATACGTTTGATAAAGTTTAATACAGTTTTTAATTGGCATGATATTTTCAGCAGTTATAATAATTGTCTCGTCTATCGTTTTTTCTTGATAGCCAAGACCTGAAAAGGCAGGGTGCATACACTTTCGGGTGCTTCACGGTTGTGGAAAAGTACTCAAGAGTTCTGACTAAGTGGCATAATGCGGGTATGACAAAGTGACTGCAGGTGAATCATTTAGACCGCAGGGGTACTGTGGACAGACACGGGTGGCCCAGTCCTCGTCTAAACGTTTTGTTTATTAAGCTCTAACCGTCTGTCAGACCCCCCCCCCCCACAACCGACAGTTCTTTTCTCCCAGGGCGCGGGGGTAGGGGTGGAGGTGGAGGCTGTAATTATCTTACAAAGTTTTAAGTATTGCCATCCGTCATTTCCGTCAAGTTTCCATGACCGTATTAAGGGGAGGGGGTCACACGTGGCTATGTTGACATCTGTGCCAGCCTTGCGCGTGAACATTGGCTCACTGGGCTGCTTCGCGAAGCCGGGGCATAGGATGTGTTGCATGAGCGTTTGTATCTATCTTTCTGGTCTTGCGGGAGTAAGGCCCCTTCACCCTGTGTTTTACGGACACCATTACGAACACCATTACGAACACCATTATGGACACCATTACGAATACCATTATGGACACCATTAGGAACACCATTACGGACACCATTACGGACAGGTAGTACGAACGCTCGTGCAATCCATGCAGCCACGGAAGGAAGGCGCTGCTCTGCTCGTGGTTCGTGACTGGCTGTGAGGCTCGTGGTTCGTGACTGGCTGTAAGGCTCGTGGTTTGTGACTGACTGTAAGGATCGCCAAGTGAAGGCTCGCAATGTTTGTGACTGACTGTAAGGATCGCCAAGTGAAGGCTCGCAAGGTTTGTGACTGACTGTAAGGCTCGCAAGGTTTGTGACTGGCTGTAAGGCTCACAAGGTCTTGCCTTTTCTTGCAACCATTGCCAGGTGCTGGCTGCCCTTTATTGTGTCAGATATCGGGTGGGGTGTGGATGGAAAGGCGATAGTAGGAAGGGATAGATGTGAATGAGTGTCATTGATAGAAGAGGTATGAATACAGTCACGTGACTTGGAAGTTGTACAACATGAGAACCATCCCCAGCATAGGCTGATGTCTGCTGGTGGGCCGCAACAGTCCTTAGGATGGGGGAGGGGACAGACTCGAAAGGAAAGCTGGCAGGAAATAGCAGGTTTGTAAATCGGTTTTCGCCATAAGCGCAGAAACGATGTCAAAAAGTGACAAGGGGCGTGGCCTGAGGTGGGACATAGAGAAACTGACTTGCTGCCACCTGCAAGACATCCAATACCAAGGTGCATCGTGACGTCGCGTTTTGATGTAGGACTTGAGGTCACTGACAGGTCGGCAAATATTAAGCCTGCGATGTATCAACAAACGTCAACTGCGTAGATATGCAAAGAATAGGCCGACAGGTATATTTTAAGGTTTTCGAAACAGAGAAGACAAAACAACAGACGAATCTTTTGCTCTGCAGTGGGTGTGCGGGTGAGGGGCAGTGAGGTGGTTAGAGCACAGAAGGGGGAAAGTAGACTAGGTGGAGATGGTGGGGTGGGGAGTCCAAACAACCCAGAATTAAGAAGTGGTGATAGACACGTTTCAGTTGCGGGTGTGTTGTGTGCATGTGGGCGCATGCAACTGCGTATGAGAGGGGGTTGGGTGGTGAAGGAGTGTGTGGGCTTGGAGCTTAAAATGCGTTCCACCTCATTGGCAGCGGGAAACAAAGCATGGGCAATGCACGCCCTCTCTCAAGAGGCAGAGTTACATCCGATAAGAAGACACAGGAGTGAGCGGGGGTGGGGGGTGGCGGCCAGCGATGTCTGAGAGGAAGAAGGGTTGGTGTCCTGGCGGGGAAGGAGCGGTCGGGGGTGGGTGCAAGAGAAATCAACCTTTTGTTGATCGCGGGAGTGGCTACATCCGGTTTCCGATTTCAGAAATTCCTTGATCTTTGGTTCGACCCTTGGACAAACGATAAGGGAAGCTTCTGGAGTCAGTGAATCGTCATTTGTGTGTTAAGATTTTAGTCCGTATATCAGTTTGTTTGTAAAACTTCAATTGCTTATGGAACTTTCTGACAAACGGCATTTCTAAAATCTACAAGATGCGGCAAGCTACACGGAGAAATTTCTTTTGGCAAGTGACTCAACGCTTTCATTTTCTGTTCATTATCGCTCATGTCTGTTCGGCTTTGGTTGGTTTTGCCCACCTACCCTCAGCGCTGTCCAGCTTTGTCCACCTCTCTATATCTGTGTAGTTTTTCTCGGGACGTGTCCAAATCTGTCTTCCAATAGTTCTTTAAATGAGGGAGGTCTGTTAATCCGCTGTAGGTGGGATTAGACATTATTAGATACATTTAAAGGTTTGAAAAAAATCCCGCAAGCCCACAAAAGCACACGAAGCCCAAGTGAACCTTACATGTTTAGTAACAGGATTATTGAGTTTTGATTTCCAGCTCTCAAAGTAATTCGGGAGGAGGGGAGGTCAAAGCGAAATGCAATCAGCGAATGTCGGTATTCCTTTTGGGGAGCCTTGAAAGTGCACGTCATTTTCTGAAAGAATACAATTTTCCCTAGTAGCCTTTGGAGAGTGGGACCAGAATTTCAGTCATTAAACTATCAAATCTCTCTGCCCAAAATGAACCCGCTTTGGTGCCAGACGAGTGAGATAATTATTTCACTCGCCGATATTTTCCCCACTCTCCATGGCGAATTAAATACACGTCACACCCAAGCCCGGGTAAAGAAAAAAAAACCGTTTTCCACGGTCACTTATAGTTTAAACCGCACAGGATGGCGTTGCTAACAGCAACTGGCAGAGTTTTTCGCGGCATCGCTAAACATTGTTTTAACAAATGTTACTAGTAATGTAGCTTTTGCAGCCAAGTAGCAGAAGTGTCGGAGAAACGTTTTACACAAGCAGACATGTACAAACGTTGAGATTCCTGGGCTGTCATAAACACTCCACGCAGTAATATTTGGCAAAAAAATAATGCTTTCATTCATGCGTAAACTGAACAAAATGTTTGACGTTACATTACAAAACTATGCGTTGTATTTGCAGTAACTATTCATTAATCGTTGAGATAAAGACTGAAATTTGTATGTGCGCGTCGTACAAGGGAATACGAAATTGTTGACAAAAACAGTAATAACAAAAACTAAAAAAAATATGTCATTTAATCCTGACATTCATTTGCTCCGCGGCTGAGGAACCAAAAGCGCCAGGTAACGAGATATTTTAAAAAATCCAAATGTCCCTAGACTTGATAAATACAAGAAAAAAAAAGAAAATACGGAAAGCTTTAAGAACGACACACATCACGAAAAGTTTTGGTTGTAACGTGTATAAATGTAGTACTGCTATGTAAATTAGATTTTGTTTTGGTGTCCATGGATCGATGTTAGTTTTTTCCTTTGGTGATTAATCTCTGTATTATATTACCCTTTCCTGAACATAAAATCGTACTTATCTATTCCTTCTCACTACGCTGTCCTCAAACTATGTTCTTAAAATATTATTGATCTTACATCAACTGTCGAAACATCAAATAATGCTTTTTCTTCTTCACTATGTTGTGTCATCTCACTGAATCTTTTCAAATATATCATAACTGTTAAAATTTGGGTAACATTTACCTGTTCTTTCTCATATATATTTTTGTGTTAAATGTGCAAGTGTATCACTGTGACTGTACCAATATCTAAAAACAATGTTAGTAGTCTAACTCCATATTGTTCCCCTGTTGCCCCTCCCCCCGAAATTTACTGCGAAATATAATTATCTATTACATCCCCAAAGCACAACAATAATTAAAATGTATTTCCCCCCGTGTTTGTCCATAGTCAAAATAAACGGGTAATCATACGCACACGTAAAAGTTAATAAAAGTTTTCTCACCTTCGACAATTGCCATATTTTCATTCAGAAAACAAAATTTGTTGTTCACCTTTTTCTGGATTTTTGGTAAAGTTGCCGGCGCCGTGCTTACTGACAGACTGCAAAACGTACGAAAGATTTAACGTGTGAAAAGGTGTGGCTCCTAATAAAAGTAGAACTAAACTGTTTAAAATCTTCTTTTTATTTCAAAGAGCTGTAGGATCTTTTCAGAAAATGCCTTTTGCCATCTCTGTTAGAAGTGGGCAGAAATGAGGTGGGTCTTAGTCCCTTTATGGAGGAGGAAGGAAGGAAGGAAGGAACGAGGGAATAAAAACCAGGGAGAGGGAGGGGAGACATAAAGGAAGGGGTTTGGTTTTGATGGGGGAATTTTCCTCGCGGCATTATTTACTTGTTTATTTATTTATGTAAACTATAATTTAATTTCAGCTCATTCCTAACCATTTCCCCTGTATCTGAGGTGCGAATGGTCCCTGCCTGTGTAACATCGAGTGCTTATTTTCAAAAAAGCATTTTTGTTCTTGTACATAACACTTCTGTGGGTCTTGTTTCTGGAGCAACTTTGATTGTTCAACCCCTGCCCCCAAAATGCGACACCAGATTTTACAAAATAAATCAGTTTACGAATGTCTTTCTCGGTGATGGAGGGAAGGTAACTTCTGTAATGTAAACCCGTTAACATGATACAGTCTGTGTATTTGTAACAGCATATAACTTTTAATTTGCTCAGTGAACCAGATGCATTATTTCAAAAAGAAATCGCTCAACCATTTAACAATTCAGGCAAATATTCGTAATATATATATATAAAACTATAAGTCGTCGAGATAATAAATTGTAATTCAGCGAGAGCGTGTAGTTAGCACTGACATCTTTATAATTCACGAGTTTATAAACAATGACGTCATATGGGAGCTTTTCCTGGGAGGCTGAGCTAAGCCCAGTGTCTGAAGCCCAGACTAATTCAGAAAAGCTTGTGAGATAACTCCAGCCCATAGCTCCATCCGACCAGGTACTACAGCAGACCCCCGGTATGGTTTGGCGATTGCATCAGTCGCGGCAATAGACGAAAGGACAGAGCGGCGCACAGCTTGAGACGCCAGTTGAAAATGGAAGTGAATGATGCGCTGCATTGTTGCCGGCATTGGTCGTAAACAATCAGTGTACACAAACATTTTTCTCGCGCTGCAGCACATACACGCCGGTGTTACGTACGTTCACGCTTGAACATTATGGGGAGCGCGCAGCAACACTGACTTGTCCGCACGCGTGCAGCACGACAAACGTCGGCTAAACAATTTTTTTTTTGGTTAGCGTGTAGGCTAAACAGTTGGTCGAGAAAGATAATTGGGTTTAGCTATGTTGTCTTTTATCCTGTTCCTTTAGCTACGCTGTCTTTTGCCTTGAACTAAAAGAAGCGATCCACTTATTGGTACCCTATTGACACCCGAAAAAGTGCGTTTACGCAAACACGAAAATCGGCATTTTATGGACTTTTGCATTTTCCTCTCCGCTTAAACCCAGGTTTGCCGGTAATGACGCTGAGACAGTAATCTTTTCTCGCCCTGTCATTGCTGGAGGATATTGTTCTCGGAGGTAATTTTTTTCATGCTTGAATTTCCAGGCATGCTTTCTGCTGAACAATGCAGGGTGGACTGACTCAGCGACCTCTGAGAAACTTCTGGACAACCCTGGTATTCGGTTTTGTAGACCGAGAGATACACAGCGGTAGATTTATATCTCTTCTGGACAAAGAAATCTAGGTCTGGTAAGCAAAACAAAATGACACCAAGATCTAACAGTCAACAACAACACGCTAGGATACGGCCACTCAACTCCTGCATTGGGTTGCCTGACGGTTCCGTATCTGTACTTCCAGTCATAAGACCCAGTCGTAATGCCCGTTCGTCCGGTATATTACACGTACGCCTTTACGTAAGACAAGATACGACCGCTCATGCAGGCCAACCCAGGATTCTAAAAATGTCTAACTTAGTGATTTAAGACTGAAGAGAAAGAATATTTACGCGAACCCCGTTTAGCTGCAACAGCCATTTTAATTAAGGGAGTCAGCAATTTCCGAATGTAAGCATGCAGAACTCGTTAGATTGTAGCTATATTCTCTGAGTTTACTTTTTTGTAGCTGGAAGTCGGCCGAAATTCGGTTAGTACCTTTCAATCGGCCTTCCTGTAAAGTGCGATCGTGGCACCGATGATGTTTGTTCTGAAGATTATACCCCCTCCCTTCCGTTGCAGTCAGTACAACCACAACCACCCTCCTTATTGTTCTCATCATCTCAAGAGAAAATTTAAAGAGAAACTTAACCCTAGACGCAATTTGAGATGAATTCATAGCTATTGATATTGTGAGTCTTGTCAACCATAAATTTCAAGCTGCATCAGTACTATTTCCATACAATTCACGTTTTAATATCGATAAATAATGGCACACG
>SMGT01009060.1:187853-244320 GCA_004794575.1 Lanistes nyassanus | reverse complement strand
AAATCGTTAAATGCGTTCATGTACTACTGACGCCTATTAATATAGTTAGTTGGTATGTAGATACTAGTTCTATTGAGGAACAACTATTGCTTGCATGTCTTTTACAGGTGTCTTTCCCTGTCCACACTGCAAGTTGGCTTTCTCGGACAACACCTACCTTGAAAGACACAAACGCCGAATTCATGGCCACCTTCATGATATCAGCAAATCTCAGGCGAAACAGAGGGATGAGGACAGGTCTCGATCATGTCACTTCAAGACCAGCTTACGGAGCAAGACTAAAATGCACAAGAAATCTAAGACTGACAATCTGTCTAGAAGAAGTGAGACGTGTGGCAAATCTTTGAACGATTGGGATAGTTTAGATACAAATATGACAGCTAACACAGAAAACCAACCCCACAGAAGTCAGACTTGGAGCAAATCTTTAAATCAGCACTGTAACATAATTGTACAAATGAACACAATGACTGGAGAAAACAACTACAATTCTGAGACATGTAGCAAGAGTTTTACAGCGGTTTCTACACTAAGTAGAAACAGGATAACATACACTGGCGAAAGAAACTACAAATGTAAAACATGTGGGAAGACATTTACTTATAGTAGTAACCTCAATAAACACATGCGGACTCACACTGGCGATAGACCCTATACATGTCAAACATGTAGCAAGACATTCACACAAAGTTGTAACCTCACGAAACACATGCGGACTCACACTGGCGATAGACCCTATACATGTCAAACATGTAGCAAGACATTCACACAAATTTGGAACCTCACTCAACACATGCGGACTCACACTGGCGATAGACCCTATACATGTCAAACATGTAGCAAGACATTCAGACAAAGTAGTCACCTCACTAAACACATGCGGACTCACACTGGCGATAGACCCTATACATGTCAAACATGTAGCAAGACATTCACACAAAGTTGGAACCTCACTCAACACATGCGGACTCACACTGGCGATAGACCCTATACATGTCAAACATGTAGCAAGACATTCAGACACAGTAGTCACCTCACTAAACACATGAGTAGCCATACTTAGGAAACATCCTACTCATGTAAAACGTTGCAAGACATTTACAGATAATAGTGAACTTAGCAGACAAGGAAAGTCATTTCAAGCAAGACGTTTGTAATAACTGTGCTTTTAAAGGCGATTGGATGAGCTTGCTAGGAGCCTGCTTGCATTTCCTACATTTATTCGAAGACGTCGTTTATTAATAAGGAATATTTGATCCAAACCAACAAAAGAATCCACAAAGTTAATTTTTGCTTGATGTCATATTCCAATCGCTTACCTGTCACCCTTTATGACCTTTGTTTTTGTTGTCTGCTTTGTAATTTTCTCTGGTTATTATTTCCCTGACGTCGTTATAGCCACACCGTTTATCATTCTATAGAATGAATTTAAAAATCAGATGACCTTGTCTTCCTTTGTCTTTCTTGGAAACTGGATGGTAAGATGATGATGGCGTGTGTGTGTTGTGACCTAGACGACAGTCGATTATGTGAATGGCTTCAGGTATAAGGAAGTTCTTGTACTGTGAGGTTCTAGCACTAGGGACTCTGGCAATCAGTCGACAACAGAATCCAGTGGGAGGAGGTGCAGGTTATCAGCCAGAATAGCAGTCTGTCCCTAGTTTAGCGTACATGGTGTCGGTCGTGTCTGTCGTCCCGCATCTTTCCAACCACCCCACAAGCTTTCTTGTTTGTGTCCAGTCTGCCTTTGTCCTGTTTAGATATGCATCCGCGCCAGCACCTCCATCCAAAGGTCACGACACTACAGACAACAGAACGTTTATGCGTTAGAAGACTCGAGATTTCACAACCAGAACAGAAGACTTTTCAACAACATACTTCTGTCTTTCCCTGAGTTACCGAGACGCGAGGTGGGGAAGGAGGGAAGGCAGTAGGCTTGGGGAAGGAAGAGGACCGTGGCTTGGTGGTCTGAACTGGTGATGACTATGGTGTCGCTTTCCTGGCTCACTGTCGCTACCTGTGGCTTGAGTGGTGGAGCGCTTGCTGGCCGACCCTTCTGTCGCCCTGTTCCTACATTCTGTTTATCTCTACCTTTGTGTTCGCCTTTTACTTGTAGTGCTGTACAGTTTACGCTTGTCCTATAGTTTACTTTGTGTGATTCAATGGTTTTTACCCCCTTTTTTGATTTTGTATTTTTTTAAAAAAAGATATATCTAACATCTGGACGGGAGTTTACTACCTGCGCTGTCAGACCCATTATGTATTGTCTTATCTTTTGGGGAGGATTTAGAGATGATTTTAGATTGAAGTATAGGTTTAGATTGTGCAGAGCATTTTTAAGTGTATCCCTTTCCTGGCTGTTTAGGCTGCACTCTAGCAGGACATGAGGAGTTTTAAGTCTGTCCCCACAGCTGCAAGTCGCCGGGTCTTTACGAATAAGATGGTATTCTCCACTTAGTCTCATTCTGGTAATTCTACTTTGGTTGGCTCGGTTGGAGTGAAACAGTGTGAGCTCATTACTCGGAAGTTCTTCTAGCTCTCTCCTGGTGCCTTTGGCTTCCTTTTTATATTTTTCATCCCACTGTATTTTTATAGCTGTTTTAATCGCTATTTTTCTCTCTTCCGCTGAAATGGGTACGTTTATCTGGATGACGTTTGTGGTCGGATTGTCTTTTATAGCTAGCTTAGCCAATCTATCTGCTTCCTCGTTTCCTTTGATTCCTAAATGGGATGGTACCCAGAGAAAGTTTATTTGGATTCCCATGTTATGAAAACTTATTGAGAAGGTTTAGAAGTTCGTATATTATGTCCATTCTTTGTGAGGACTGGTTTTGGAGTGCCTGGAGTGCCGAAAGTGAATCAGAGACAGCTAGGAAGGATTTTTCTGATGCAGATTTTCTGTTTTGTAGTGCTATCAACCTTAGGGCAGTGCGTATTGCTACGAGGTCTGCAGTGAATATGGATGTGTGGCTAGGGAGCTCTGCTGCAACACTTTGTGATTTTAGGTGCAAAGACTCCTATTCCTGTGGTCTAGATGGTCGGGTCATGCGAGCCGTCTGTGTATAAAGGGGAGTGGTCTTTGTAGGTAGTGTTGAGTTTCTGTCTGAATTCTTTGAGTATATTGATGAGCTGAGTTTCTTCGTTTTATCCGGTAAGGTCCATGTCGATCTGTGGTGGGTGTGGTGTCCAGGGAGGAATTTGTGGGCCTGTGCCTGGGTATGAACCTTCGATGTTAATGTCTGCCCCTGGTGTGTTCTATTTCCCGCGCGTTTTTTATTTTTTTTGCATGCTTGGTTGAGAAGTGGGTTGTTCTGTCCTGAGGTCGGTGGTTCGTATCTCGGCCAATTTTTAACATTTGAAAGCTAGTAGCTGTTCCGCCAGATGCCTGGCACTATAGGGAACAGTAATAGGACTGGTTAGACAAGTGTCAGTACAATGGGACTGGTTGGGACTGAAGCCCTTATTGCAACAGCAGTCCCACGTACACTTTGTCTAAGCAACACCGTCCTGACTTGCACGTAGTTTGCTGTGAAACGTTCAGCAACAACCCCCCTCCCCCCCACACACACACCATGAGAGGTTTTCATTAATCATAATACCCAGATATTTAAGGGTTTTTGACCTTTCAGTAAGTTTCCTTTTTATTACAATCTTCTCGTGTTCAGGACTATATTCTTCCTAAAATCAATAACCATTTCTTTTATTTTTCAAACATTCGATTCCAAGTAGATTTTATCACACCATTCTGCTAACCTGTTTGTCTCCTGCCTATAGCTGCAGTCGTCATCATCTGTGGTTAGTTCTAGAAGTCCAGTGTCGTCAGCAAATTTAACAAGTGGGAATAATTTATTTGCATGTCTGTATTCAGCTGTAGACATAGAGAACAGATATACAGAACTGCTCCCTCAGAAATACCTGTGTTAGTTAAGTGGTGTCGAAAGTCACCTTATTAGTGATACGAACAAACTGTGGTCGGTTTGTTAGTCTAGAATCCATAACGCATTGACATTCGTTTGCACAAGCTTCGGAACTAGTAAGTGGCACTGTATAGTATTAAAAACACTTGAAGAATCGATAAACAGGTGTTGGGATTATCCAGAATCGAGTATATCTTGTTCAGAACATAAAATACGGCATAATGTACGCTACGCTTGCTTCTATATGCGAACTGGAAAAAGTAGACAATTTTTGACTGAACTTGTAGACATTTAAAAACCAGTTTTTCTACAACTTTTACGGCTGCCGGGTGGAAAGTAGGCATGACCTACAGAACACAGGGAATCTTGGATGATATGCTGCAGGGTCTCGTGTTGTAAGCACTGCAGGCAATGGGAACCGGTGTCATTATACGGGAGGACAAGGTGTAACAATATGCGTCTTAGCGTGTACGTTACATGGCTTTTCATAAGAGAGATACATGCAGTGCAGATAATTATAGAAGATTCTCACGTGTCAGGTTTAGGACTTGAACCCAGTACACCAGACAGTACAGCAAAGCGGAGATGCAAATAATGTTAGAAGTGCTTAAGCATTCGCTGAGCAAAGGAGCGCGTCGGTGGTCTAATGGTTAAGGCGTCCAATTCCGAAGCAGGAGGTAAGTGATACGCGCTCCGGCCCAGTCATACCTAGGACTTAAAAACTGGCAATCTAGTAGCTGTCCTGCCAGACATCTGGAACTATAGAGAACAGTACTAACTGGTTGTCCTGGTGCCAGTATAAGATGACTGGGACTAAAGCTCGTGTTGTGATAACACTTCCAGTGTGGCAGCACGTAAAGTTTCTCTCAGTTAACGCAGTTCTGATAATATTATTCACCTCGTTTGTGACCGGACGTTAAGCAATAAAACCCATCATCAGTGACTGATGGCAATGAGGCAGCTTATGTACACAAGTTGATGCCATAAAATGAAAGAAGATTAGATTAACAAGCTGTTTTATGGCAGTTTGTATGTTTTCACTACGTATGCTTCAGCAAACTGTAGATTCAACTGCTTTAGTTTAGGCGCACTGTGTTCAGTCCTGAATAGGTCTCTGTGCCTCGTGTCTTTAAGATTATCAAAATATCTAAGTCTGGCCTCAGAAACACGCCTGTCACGATATCTGGGTTTTTTTCCTCCACGTTAGTAACCATGCAGTTGCTGAGCCATAATCGTACCGCATAGCAAACATATTAACACCGGGTTTATACGGTTCGCCAATGTCAGATGGAAGCAGTTCATAAGAAACTAGCCCATCGGTTTGCAACAAAAGATAATTTAATGTTTAAAATTAGATCAGATATTCTTTACATAAGCATGTTCGCACCAACATCTCGGAAAGAAGACGCGAGCAGACTTCTTCAGCTGAATCCACAGCATGATCACTTGTAAAAATACATGTATACCATAGTGCGTGATGTATTCCTACCATGATATATACAAGATATCACAAACATCTACAAGAGCACGTACAGTGTGGTCACAACAGATGCATTTGTAGCGGTGCCCTTTTAACTGGTATCCATAAAACACACAGGCGCACGCACACAACGCCTCTCGTTTTAGAAAATAAAGGGCGACTTAGAATTCGCCTTAAAAGTTAATATGATTTATTACTGACAAAAACTGGCAAGCCTTAGCATTTGTCGATGTCATCTTCACATTTAAATTAAGGCGTCTATGGTGTATGTCTAGCTATGTGTTAGCTTTAATTACTTTTGTTCCTTCTGTCCTCCTTTCAAAAAAAAGATAATTCCTGTTCTCACTCAATTTTTCAGTGGAATTATAAATGTAAATGCACACAGTGAGCACGCAGTGTTCCGTTACACCTGTACAACATTTATCTATAAAAGCTGGACTGTCAACATTTTTTAAGGCATTGCGCGTGGAGTGCCTTGTCCACGAGTTTGTAATGACAATCCTTTCAGCATTATCCGTAGGCTCTCGTCTTCCAGGAACGCCCGTTTTGCAACCCGACGGGCTGGCTACCCGCGAGGAATGCAGGCAAATTATCACGCGTTTAACTTTGCCAATATTAAAATAACATTCAAGATAAACCGTTTGCAGTCACTTCCTTATGTCTACGATGACACTGGGAAGTGAAAGCAGGATGGGAAAGGAGAGTTTGTCTCTATCTCCCCCATGCCTCCCCTGATGTCTAAAGAGGAAACAGCTGTCGTGATTTGATAAAGGACCTAGCTGCTCAAAAGAAAAAAACAAAGTCTCTGACTGATGAATCTACATACACAGCCATTACCAGATGTCATGGCGTCTTTTTCAAAAGACTTGACACTGCAATGAGGTTCGTTCTACTGGGAATACAACCAAGTAGTGGAGATTACATCGCCACCTGCAAAACCCTACAGCAAACCACAAAGCTGGTCAGATAATGTCAGAAATACCAGGGGTCACGTCCTGGATTACTCCCCACAACCGATGGATTTCACACCGTTTAGGTTCTGGTTACCGCGACCACGAAGTGTGTACTAGCCAAGACTGCACAAGACGCCATGCTGGCTGTGCAGTACCTGGCTGTTGTAAAAGAAAGCACTGCCCCTGGTCCTTTTTACCTTCATTTCTAATGACTTTGAGGAGAAGGGAACTGACATCCTTTTAAGAACAGTATAAACACATTTGACTGGTACGTTATCGCATTCATTGGTAGCCAGCATGGCGTCTGCCGTCTAATGACGTCAGTGTAAACCCTTCTATTCTGCTATTGCATTAAAACCCACAAAATTCATTGTAAAAAAGTTTTTGTAATCGATGGCCGAGGGAAAGAATAAGACTAAATAAAGACAGGTGGCAAACCGTTGTACTGAAAAATAGTGGCAGGTTTGTGGTTGAAAGAATGTAGAATCAGTTCAACAGCTTCATCTACAGGTTTGCTTGTGTTGTGTTATGTGGTCAGATCCTGTTGCAAGGACTGCCCCTTGTCAAGGCACAGTGTTATTTTAGCATTCCTCTGAGTCTACAAACATTAGCTGCATGTATTTCATACAGTGAACATACACTTAGACAGACAACACTAAAGCTGGTTCTTTGGCTTTCTAACCAAATTTTAAAGGTCTCTTCACACTCAAAGACTTCGTGAATGCATGAAGAAAACTTCTATTTTGAAGTAGATAAGGCAAAGAAGGCCCGCTTCTAATATACCTTCCAAACTTTAAAGGAAAAGACTTTTAGATCTGCATAAAACAGGTAATAAGGTTAAGAAAGCAGTAATAAGGTTAATAAAACACATTTTTGTCGAAGAAAAACATACAACTGACATGCCATACAATAACCTATTGTCAGTCATCACCAGCGATTTGAGGGAACAGGTATTTTTACTTTCTATAATTGACCAACGCTAAATGTCAGTATACTGCCAATACAAAGGCCAATATTAGTCTACTATTTGGGGTTGCCTGGGTTACTGGGTATTTATACACTTGCATGTATATTTCAAATAATTTACATACCCTTTCCTGTAATACTTTCCTTGCCATTCTTTCTGAAATAGCAATAGACGGAAAATTTTAATTGCGGTAGGAATGCGACACACGTTTATGGCCTGTTCTACAATGACACAGACTTCGTGTATTCAAGTCATGACACGTCAAGAGTTTTGTAGGCTGCACCATTGTTTTAGGTTTTATTTGTAGTAACAGCAGCAAATTATGTCACATGTCAGGCAGAATGTTTGTTACTCTTCTCACTCTCACCCATTCACTTTCTCGTGTTCTCCAAAGATTAATGGATATGGAAGCCATGTAGCGAAGTTTCGTAGAAATTGCCAAAAAAAAAAGTGCCGAGATATCTAAAATGCCAAGTTGATTTATGCTGCTGGTGTAGATATATTTGGAAGTAAAAGTTTAAAATCAATATCGTTTTATCTATTCATCTCAGTCACGTGACCTAGGTCATAGAGAGTACATGCATGACGCAGTTTCCGAGAATCTATACCATCCTGGTGTCGCTTGCATAAGCATTTGTAGCTGCTCTTCCTGTCAAAAGAGTCATCGCCAGACACATCATTTTTAGCCGCCCAGCACTCAGTTAACCATAAACACAGAAGCCATAGCTCCAAACATGCACTGTCCACGAGGGCCATAGAGTGTGTATATGCCAATCACAATCACACGTGCAACTCGTGAGAATCCGACACTCTGCACTTAGGTATATAAACTCTGTTGGGGGTAGACACGAGATAGATAGGGGGAACGACTGATGAAGGTAGCTATACGAATGGCGGGATAGAAAGAAGGGAAGCTGAGATTTATTTGAAGTGTTATTGGTATTTCGTGACTTGTTGAAGGTGGCGTCTATTGAACTGCAGAGCGCAGATGTTTTGGTGTATGAGGAGAAGGGAGGCCTAACGGCCGGTTGCACAGAGTATGCCCAATAAAAGAACTGAACAGCAAAAGTACTTGAGGTTTTCTCTATGCCAACGGTGACTGAGACGTTCATGCGCCATCTTTCTTCGCGGTGCCGTGATAATACTACATGTTTCTTCGTGGTGCGGTGATAATGGTACACTGTGAACATATGAACATATGAACATATGAACATATGAACAATAGATAAAAACACATGAGAACACATACTGGCGACTGTAAACACCCTAACAGGTTCACTAGAAACACAGAAACACATACTGGCGACTGTACACATCCTATCAGTCTCACTAGACACAGAAACACATACTGGCAACTGTACATATCCTAACAGTCTCACTTATAGACACAGAAACACATACTGGCAGCTGTACACATCCTATCAGTCTCACTTATAGACACAGAAACACATGCTGGCGACTGTACACATCCTAACAGTCTCAATAGACACAGACACACATACTCGCGACTGTTCACACCCGAACAGTCTCAATTATAGACACAGAAACACATACTGGCGACTGTACACATCCTAACAGTCTCACTAGACACAGACACATACTGGCGACTGTACACACCCGAACAGTCTCACTAGACACACAGAAACACATATTGGCGTCTGTTCGCATCCTAACAGTCTCACTAGACACACAGAAACACATACTGGCGACTGTACACACCCTAACAGTCTCACTAGACACAGACACACATACTGGTGACTGTACACATCTTAACAGTCTCACTAGCCACAGACACACATACT
Source organism: Lanistes nyassanus (assembly GCA_004794575.1). Classification (NCBI taxonomy): domain Eukaryota; kingdom Metazoa; phylum Mollusca; class Gastropoda; order Architaenioglossa; family Ampullariidae; genus Lanistes; species Lanistes nyassanus. Next base: position 235,201 of record SMGT01009060.1, on the reverse strand, counting down.
GGCGACTGTACACATCCTAACAGTCTCACTAGACACACAGAAACACATACTGGCGACTGTTCACATCCTAACAGTCTCACTAGACACAGAAACACATACTGGCGACTGTTCACATCCTAACAGTCTCACTAGACACAGAAACACATACTGGCCAGAGTCTCTACAAACACGTCACACAAAGTGCTTCTCTCAACAGACACGTGACAACATTCTGTGATAACCAGCACTGCACACGTCTCACGTGTCAAACCTCATTCATAAACAGTGGGCAACTCACAGCGCACCTCAAAATTCACCCAAACCATCGTTCCTACCAATGATCGATAAATTTTGGGGGGTTTTGTACGGGTTGGTGCAACACAGCTCTTCCAGATTTATTGGCTGACGAAAGAGTCATCCTTTTCTACGATACTATTTATTCTCAATTTATCTGCAAGTGAAAGGACGACTAAAAGCAGAGGCAGGGTGCAGAAGAGAAAATTAAATATGAATAGGAAATGTTTTTCTATCTTCAGCTCAAGAAGACCTAATCAAACTACACGTTGAGAAAACCAGAAACAGTGCAAACTCCTAAGAACAATATTCTCCCACTTTCTGTCCCCAGCAGTCTGAGGAGTGATAGTTTGGGGACAGGCAAGACGTTCCACTGTATACTTTGTGTGTTTTACACCATCCAGCAGGTACAGTGCGGCCGTGAAGATGTTGTACAGGACGTAGGTGACGTTTCTGAAAAGAACTTTACCCGAAAAAAATGGACGGGCATTGTGTTCACACAAAGAGGAAGCGCGTGCCGGTAGGGCATTCTTCACCTCTGACCTCTCGTGCTAACGCAGACGTTGTATGTTGGCCTCACGCGTTTTGACTACACGCGTGAGCAGCCGCCCAAGAAGTTTGCACTGAAGCTTTCTCTACCCCTCCCGCACCCCCACCACCCGACTAGCTTGGCCGATGTATTTAATTCTAACCGAAATCAAAGGTAGATGATGTTGTCTGGTCCGAATATATGGATATGACGGGAGCAGACCCGGATGTAATCCGAGTCGGTTATGTTTAGAACAAACGGGAAATCCCGCTTTGACCCACTGCCTCACCGAACCTATGTTATTCTTGTGTGAGACCACAATGCTAGCACGGCCATCGTCCCAGTTGTTATTCATCAATCGTCGGGACAGTCGGAGTAAAATCTGTTCTCTGGAGTGACACATTGTGTGCGTGAACAATGACTGGATAACCGAAGCACCGGGAAGTTTAGGCAGGAACGTATTGTGGCGCAATGGGATGAACGGAAATCTAGCAAACACAAGAGCTGCCAGTGTTTGACTGTCTCCGGCTACCGTACTCGCAGGTCGGAACTCCGGGTTGTCACAACTGAGCGCCAGTTGCAGGAAATCACACGCAGCGTATGGCCGAGGACTTTGCAGGCAGCGACAGACGGTAAAAGTTCCTACATGTAAATATTAGAGTGTGTAAGGGACGATTTTGTGCCATACGCGTAAAATAAACTGTGAGCCTGTCTGCGTTCTTTCTCTTTCTGTCGCTCGCTCGTTCAGCTGCACGCACAAGGCCTGGCCTTTCCGCACTCTTTCTTTCCGAGCTAGTTGCAGATGTGTGTGTGTGTGTGCATGTTCTTCAACTCCAATCAGTTCTTTTCCTCCTAGTTTTTTCTCTTGCTCTTTCATTCTGTCCGCTTTTTTTTCATTCCACCATTCGACCCACCCCATTCTGTCGTTTCAGGAACAATGTGTATAATCGATAAGGACAAAATATTTTTTTGGTTTTGAGGCACGCGTGTAAAGCTATTATTAGCAAGATTTAACACCAGTGCTGTTTGTGGCCCAGGTAAACAAGAAATCTTCACAGCACTGAGAGAGACAAAATGTTAGGTGCGCAGGTCTGCTTACGGATGTTTTAACGTGCATTCTCCGTCCAATCTTAAACCATTATTATCAGCAAGGTCCTGTCCGTGATGCAAGTGCTCTGAGCAAAACTTTATTATAGAGATACGAAACATTTTTAGGTGTACACTTATTCATGAAGCCAGTTGCATGAGGGCAATACATTATGTAACCATTTCCAATAAAACATGCTTTAAAAAAACAAACACGGATATATTATTCTTTAGAGACGCAAGTTTTTATTATAATCTCAGGGATGGAAGCTTGCTGTAGAGAACGTTTTGTTTGGAATTAGATAAAATCTGCACTCGGTTAGATTGGTTTTTTATGAGTGTTTTATGCAACTTGGTCGCGCCTTGTGAACGGCGCATAAAATACCTGTAGGACAAGGGAGATGCGTATGCGAGAACTAGTCTGGAGCAAGTCACTCAAAATAAGAGATGTTTGAAATACTGCCACGGCGCGAGCAGCTCTACGCAAACATGAAAAGCGCGTTTCTATCGTAACTGCAGTAAATCGTGCAGTGTGTGGAGGCCTTTCTATCCCGAAGATCCGGGGGGGGGGGGGACCCTGAAATTCTACTCTTAGGGAAAACGGAGGAGACGGTCTTTCGATGGAGGAGGGAACAAATTCCAAAGGACTAAATTAGTATTTTAACCACTACACGTTTTTCTTACTGAGACGCAACGTTATGAGACCGAATGAAACTTCCTGCTTTGGAGGAAGAAATGTCCATAGGGACGAAACCGTGTGAGGAGATACGAAACAACAACAACATATATAAATATCAGGCAGAAGCGAATAATCATTGTGTGAGCTCCCGGCACGGCTTTCGCTCGACAAGTAATCCTTTTTTCGTCTCTATTGCGTCTCTATAAACTTTTCTTAACAGGCTATTCTATCATTGCCTTTCAGAAGAAGCATGGCCGGCTGTTTTATGAATGGGAGCGGGCTGTTGTCGTTTAGTAAAGGTCTGTGAGATTGTTACTGGAAGGCAGCAGTGTGGTGACCCGGGTTCTCGGGTTTGATAAACTGTTCTGTATCGGAAGTGGTGCAGAGGGCAGACTGCAGGTGTGTCCCGGCAACAAATCTGCCTTCTTACTTTCTGACGTCATGGAAGCCCTCGTAAGCTCGCCACTTGACATTTCTAGGGGCAAAAATTTAAACGAACGATCCACCAAGAAGTTAATTTTGACATCGCCAAGAACACGCACGCCCTTACATCAGCCAGCCACACTGAGAAGATCTCACTTTTTTGTCAGAATAATTTTGTAAGAAACCCAATGTGAGTGAAGGCTGTGCTGTTTGTGCCACTGATCGGGGAACAGTTTGCCGTTTGTCTTTACCTTTTTCTCCCCACTCCCCCGTGAGTTTTAACAGTTCCTGTTACCTGTGTCAGGCCCTTCGGAATGACAGGTGGATATCCGCAATTTAAGTTTTATTAGCATTTACGTTTTTATCAGTCCGCATACTCATAAACAAGGTATATCCGGCGCTTGTTGTAAAGGTAACTATACATGAACAGTTCGACGTACAGTCTGCTGTATTCCAAACGGATGAATGCCAACGTCCAGTCAAGGATCAGTCGCCTTTGTTTACTACGTGACTGTGACGCATCAACCGCGTGTGTGTAATTACTGTAATTACTGTAATTAGGACACAAAATACGACGCTATACAGGTAGAAAACATAAAGGGGAGAAGTAACTAAAATGTATTGTTAACACTGAGATAAAATCAGTGGCAAATGCATTGTCGGAAAATTGCTGCCAAAGAATATGCATGATAATACTTTGAGACTAAATACAAGAAGGATATTTTCTCTACTGGCATCAAGAAACGCACCCCCCCCCCCAAATTCCCATGAAATATTTCTCGGGGAGAGAATTTCTCCCATGCAGGCAATGTGCGTCAGGTCAGCTCTGATGATATTTTTCCTGCTTGATCAGCTCTCGCCTGGAAAAAAATCCCAGTACAGGGTGCATAAGGCTATCTCCTTTCTCAGTTACAGTTCACTACCTTGTCTTCGACAATCTCCAGTTACCCTTTAATTGTCGTCTCCTTGCTACCCTCCGTAAAGTTCCGTGTGACGAAACAGCCTGATGCTTACCTCACTCTGTTCGCCTAACACGTGGAGTGAAAGCGGGGTTCAGAAGAAATCCAGCAGTCTGCAATAAAAAGCACATAAAGGTTTTTGGTCAAAACTAGACCGAATCTTCCGAGTAAACTCATATATTTTCGCTTGTTTCCCCTTCACGTAGATTTTCGAGCACAACATCAAACAGCACTCTAAAAATCCCCCCCTACCCCCAAGAAAAGAAAAGAAAGAAAATAGAGCTGGTATATAATCACTCTCGACATAGACCAGAATTGTATCTCTAGACCACCAATGCTCTTGCAGGGATGTGTTGATATGACTGCATGTCCGCTATTTTGGGTTGACTGCCGAGCTCCAACGAGACGCAAATAAAATAATTTGACCGTTCCTACTTCTCCCGCGAGACAATCGGGAGATCTTTGTGAGCACTTCCGGAAAATATATATCCGCTTACAAACGTCACGAGACTTAAAAAAAACAGTTAGGGAAACCCGAAGACTGACTGGTTGTCCGACTCTCCACGTCCTGTTTTTCCTAGTAAAGATTGCCGCGTGTGAACCGACCTTAAAACTGAATGCAACGGGTGACCTTGCGTGTTCTATCCTGTAGACACGTTTATAAAGGAGACTTCAAATACAGGAGTTGTTTTCAGGTTACCCCAAAACACGGTAAAAAGGTTGTTGAAAAAATACTTTTCTAATCGTTTGAACTTCCAGGTGGCTTTTCCTCTCCTGATAACGAGTGCGTACTTCAGTCTGTCAAACTGGATTTCACTGATAATTTATTCCGAAAGGACTGCTTCGCGCTACTTATCTCCCTTGCCCGCACGAAGTTTCATGATTTGAACGCAGTGGTCTTGTAGACACAATTAAGGTTAGTGGGGTACAGATGAAGTTATTTCTCATTATCTGTAAACTTTCTTCGTCTCACACCCCGTTTTTATTCTCCTGTCGTTCCTACCTCTTCTTTTTCTTTTCCCTTCTTCCAAGCCTTAACGTCCTTTCCTTCTTTTTCTCCTTCGCCTGTATCTTTTTTCTTCCCTCTCTTTATTTCGTGTTCTTTTCCTCCGTTAATTATTCTTCGTATTCTGCTCTTCCTATTCTGCTCTTCCTGCACTTCCTTTTTTATTTCTCCGTCTTCCCGCCCTTCGTTCTCCTCTTCCTTCTAGTTTTTATTGCCGTGTATGTTTGTTTGTTGTTTATTAAATTCCAGGCATGACATAGTGTGAAATGAAATCACCCTTCTCTTCCATTTAACGAAGATTCTGCGAGGATAAATGTTGACGTTGCGTCTGTCGTCATGTTTTGACAGGCTCGCAAGACGTCAGCAGGAGCATGTCAGTGCCTTCGAGGAACGTGAGGCACGCAGCCAGCGGTGCGGGCGTCTTACCGAAATGGAATCGGAAATATTTGTGAGGTAATCAGCAGACCATGTGGGGTGCTTCAGGCAGCTGGGGTTCCAGCCTCCCTGCTACTTCCGGACAGTGGATTCAGCCCTCAGGCGTGGTGTATCTGAACCCGGCCGTGGGGCCACAGCCCCCACATTTCGCTGCCTTGCCGCATGGCGTGCGTGTCTGCGCGCCACTGATTCTGCAGGATGTCGCACCATATTCTCCGCAGATCACCTGGTCAGTGGGCGGCCATACCTATGACCATCCGATCGTTGGATCGTCTAACTCGGCGATGCCTTCAGGGGTCATGGTTCAAAGGGCAGCAGTTCAGTCGATGGCTCCACCTTGTGCAGTTAACCCTTCGCCTTCTTTTCTGGAGAGAAATCTTCTGGTTGGGGAAGACTGTCATCCGGTCACCAACGTCCCTCTGCATTACCAGAACATCTCCCTGCTCCAGCAAATCAATCCATACGATCAAGAACAAAACAGATACACACGTGATGAAGAACACAGGAATTATACCGGTGATCCAGAACAGCAACAATTCTATTACGACCGCCAGCGGCACAACATTTCCTTCCCTCAGGTAGCTTCCCAGACGCTACAGCAGACCTCTACAGGTATGACTTTCCCTCACCTCAGACCCAGCGCCCAGAGAAAACAGTCTCAGTCCAGTTGTTTACCGTCAGACAGGAACACTGGTACGTCTTCAAAGGGCATGTGTTCTGACAGCTTTCACAAGCAGGGCGTGCAACAAGCGAACAAAAATCCCAAGCCAAAGAAACAGAGCAGCAGAAGTCCAACATTACCGGACAAGCTGCTGCATAAAAATGTAAGTATTCAGCAAAGATCATAGCACCAGACATTTTTTTTTAAAAAAAGAGACTCATACCCTCACACAGGTTATAAAGATCAGGGAATAGATGAGATCACATTTACCTGCGACAACATTTCTAATAGACATTTTGCGAATGTTTTATGCTATAATAATTTTTAAAATAAATGATTATTACAGCATTATTAATAACACTAGCTATAATAATAATAATAATGATACAATCATCGTGACATTGGAGTAACGCCTTAAGGTCAGTAGTGCTATAAATTCGCGACGCACTTCCTTTTAGGTTTCTGAAGCAGGGTGGAACCATCCCCCCCCCCGCCCCTGCTGCAGATTTATTGTGGGGCTGAGTGAACGACAGACCCAGACTTCTGGTGCCGAAGCAGGTTTTGACATGCAGACAGTAGACGTTTTGACAGGCAACAGGGCTTTTACGTGTCCTGAAGGGCGGCCACTAAGCTACGAACAGACTGACAATAGTCTGGATATATTATAACACAGGCTTAATTGCTGTAACTGATATTCACCTGCTCCTGGATTAATCTTCACAGAATGGGGGATGTCCGGGGGTGGGCGGGGGGGGGGGCGCGAACACCGAACATTATCAGACATCCGTGAAACGCATCCCATGTGCTGATAGAATTTTTTTAAAAGTGTTATGCGCGTTTGATATGTCATAGCAGCCTTTTCTGGAAGCAAACACAACCTTGTGTCTTCTAATATATGCTACTTGTAAAAAGCAACAAAACTCAGTGACAGTGTGGTTTGTTGACATTTTATTACCCAGGAATTTTGTTTACAGCGTTCAACGGTGTGACGATAGAACTTATAGAGTTATTTACCACAGATCTAAAATCCACTCGTCATCGAAATGGGTTATTAAACAGGCTGATCAGGCCAAACGATAAGTCACGACATCAAACAATGTGACAACACCTTACAAACCACACTTGCATGTTCAGTCCAGTCTTCCAAGGGTCTTTTTAATTCGCTTCCCTTCATTCCCGAATATCTTTTATTGCATGAGGAAGTGTTTCCTATCGGGAAGTTACATACAACGACTGTTTGGAGCAGTTGTACCATGGCACAGACGGCTGTATGAAGGTCTTCGTCTTCTTAACTGGACAAATCTGCTTATTCGCAGTCGTCGAACCTTTGTCTGTGTATGCATCCTCACGCTGGCGGAATGCAAAGTCAGATGCACAAGCATTTTGTCCAGTTAAAATAAAAAGTATCACGTTTATAACGAAGACTGAAATACTTAGAAATTGCTTAGAATAGTGGTCCTGGGGTGTTGTTTCACAAGCAGATTGTCGTCTGTGATCGTTCAGGGTCGTGGGCTAGTTTTTGAAAAACGGCTGGCGACAAGGAAGCACATGGTAATAACTCTTATTGTAGGATACACTTACAGCAGTTCAGTGCGAGCGACATTACTTCCTGGTTTGGCCGTGACTGGCATGCACATGCACACTCCTGCACGGACACACGCACGCTTCCACACGCAAGCAAGCACGCACCCACGCACACACGCACACGCACACGCACACCCCCCACAATAACGAGACAGAAGATGCTGGATCCAAAACCGGATAAAATCAGACGGACGGACAAATTAAAATGCTGTAACACTTCTCTTCCACCAGTCACCATCCGAGTCACGTGCACCATAAATAGTGTATGTACCACTTCACCCAGACTCATCCAATCGAACTGACGCTCAACTAGATGAGTGCGCGTCCCAAACTTTATTTGTTGAACATAAACCGTTGCAGGTGGTGGCCGGCTTACCATGCAACCTGTTCCATAGTCTAGTGGCTATCTTATAGGACCTCTTCTCTATCTCCACTGTCTACCCGATTAATGACACAGACTGAAGCCTGCTCTTCTATTATTTTCTAACTTTTGCCTGGCCGCTAAAGGCAGTGGCTTCTTCCAGAGTAAAGCTCCGTTGTACAGCTGCAGCGGAGGTGCACGAGGAAGATAGCCCTGTGGCTCATCCTCCACTGTGTCCCTCAGTCTTCTGCCTGCTAACTCCTGCCTTGGGCCTTCGTGGTCAAAACTTTCTAAGTCCCATGGCCAAGAAGCATAAGCCCTATGGGCTGGGCGTAAGCCCGCGCAAGTTTCTTCCTTCCGTATCCTTCTCTCTCTTGATCTAATCTCCAAGTCTCAATTCCTCCTCCTCTCTCAAGTCCCCCTTTTTATTTTTCCCTACTCCAGTGCCCTCTACATCACGTGGTCTATCCTCCCCACGTGCCTCTCTCCCTGTAAACAGCATCACTGCATAGTCAGTCATGAACTGTTGACAGGCAGCCAGAGCAATGTTTAGGTTTCTCGAGTTCCCAAGTTCACCTCCCGGTCACTTCTGGTACAATCCTGCTCGGCTTGTCATCAAGCTGTCACCTGCTGTTTCTGACTCTTGGACCAGCATGGAGGTTAGTTAACCTCCCCCTTCCCCAGTACGTATTGTTCTCTGGGAGAGCACGAAATTTACTTCTTTGAACTAAACGAACTACCCTCCAATTTAAACTGAATGAACAAGGCTAGTTTTACACACCAGCTCTCAATTTCGTTACAATGCGTTTCAATTCGTTTATTTTATTCATTTGTTTATCGCTCATTTCATTCATTTTATGCAGAAACAGAGACAAACAGACAACCTGACAGAAAAATAAGATGAAGATAAACAGAACAAATCAGCAGACAGAGAAATTGATAGCGACAATCTAATATCACGTGAATAGCTTCCTCGACATTAACTGTCATATGATGCGGGAATCTGCGTACGTCTAGCAAACATTTATACTCTTAGTATTCGTTCTGGTATAGCGAGCCCACTTCAAGAAATTAAGGGGGTATTTGCTGTTGGGGTGAGGGGTGGAGAGACAAACTATATTTTTCTAAACCATCATGTATCAGGTTTTCTCAAGAACTTGATCAAATCTTTTCAAATCTAATTCGAGTAATTAGCTGTAAACTTCTGAGATAAAGAGATTTCATTTCTTTTGAACTGCATACCACCCGTTACTCTCATTGCTGCTCCATCGTTTTGCTAGCGATATCTTCCTTTCTAACTTGCTTGCTGGTGACTAGCTGGCTTTGTGCATATCTGTGGGCCTGACTACGGACAAATTCAAGGAAATTTACCATACAAAAGACGTTTTTAAAATACGAGGAATCGAACGATATATGTGTAAAGGTACACATGTCTGTCTGTCTGTCTGTCTGTCTGTCTGTCTGTCTGTCTGTCTGTCTGTCTGTCTGTCTGTCTGTCTGTCTGTCTGTCTGTCTGTCTCTCTCTCTCTCTCTCTCTCTCTCTCTCTCTCTGAGATTTAATCACAGGGGCAGATGCCATCAAAACACTTTCATTTCATTATACTGCTTCAATTGTTTTTCAGAGCTGAATCGCTACCCTGAGCATTTTTGTCTTTCGTTTTCAGTATTATGAGAGACAGATGCAGGATTTCGTCAGGTCCACGTTCCCAGACTTGTTATCCACTGTCGTGACAGTGCCTCCTCTCCACTTTAAAAAAACCAAATACAAGAGACTGGAGAAGCACAGCACGAGCCTTAACGAGGTGGTTCAGCAGGTGGAGACGCAGCCTTCGGATGTCTCTGGCGATAAGACGGACAACTTCGTCATCCAGTGCATTGTTCACCTCGCCAAGGCTATGGAGGAGCCCATGATTGTCCTGACAAACTTCGTGTTCGACAATTACCTGAGCAAGACGGCGAGAGACGCCGAGAATCTGGGTCACCATAGCTTTCAGTCTCAACTATCTGCAGAAGAAACTTTCTCCCTAAATGGCGACCTCAGGAAGTGCGTAGAGACAAGCCAGAGAGGCTGCCAAGGGGATGGTTCCATCTTGCACAGTGTGACTCAAAACAGAAGTTCGTTTCCGACTGGCAACGCGAGGTCCAGTTTGAGGCAGCACGTGAGGTCAGGGAAGAACCGCCTCCAGCCGAAAGACGTCTTCTCAACACCTAGTGACCTTGCGGTTGACCTGAGAAGAGGGGATTTCGACATCCTCTTGATCAGCCGGAAGTACGGGTTCGTCATCATTGAGACGAAGTCCATGGACAGCACTGCCGACCTTGCCGGATCGCTGGACCAAGGTCGCAAAGAATCTCAGTCCTCCCAAAGTTCAGAGGAGATCGAACGAGAGGATGAGGAACAGCACGAAAGAATCCCCAATCAGGGGAAACATCAAGGTGAAGGTCCCGCAAATGACAAAGTGGATATAGATTCGGCCTTTGCCTCTCGGGCAAGTCCAGACCAGAAGGAGATGGACATGCTGAAGAACAAGATCACGAAGGCTTTGCAGCAACTGAGGAAGGCAGAGAAGGTGCTGCGGTACCTTGTGTCCGACTTCCCAAAAGGGGACAGCATCCCGGTGAAGAAAGTTTTGGCCTTCCCCAAAACGCGGCAAGGGTTTCTCCGAGGCGTTCTGGAAGATGCCGGTTTGGCTGACGTAAGTACCCTGACACGGCGCGTGAAATTCTGACAGTAGGTGTCAGTTCCTTAAATGCTGGTTCTCGTGAATACTCAACAAAATTAAGTATCCTGACAAAAAATCCATGCTTGAATATCCGGAGTTAATTTTTAGTGACTAGAAATTATTTTATGGGTTTCTGGGTTGTTTTCATAGGAGTTCTGCGCCATTCTCGGCACCTCTTCGCTGGAGTGCCCTCTGGAGGAAGCTCTTTCGCGCTGCCTGTGCGCAGAGGATGCCAAGAAGATAGAGGATGATCTCAAGATGGCGCCCTGGGAGTCCGAAGAACCAAGACCGAAAGACGATTCTTTGCTTTGCTGGTGGTCGAACGTGATCGGCGAACACTCCACTAAGACAGAACCCGGGCAACCTCCCACCCACTGCCAAAAAGAATCACGTGATCAGGCCGTCAAGAACGAGAGTTCCAGCTGTGAAGTGATATCGCCAGACACGTACGAGCAACTATTTGCTAGGTATGTGTTAGGGTTCCGTGTTTTCTCTGGTATCATGTGTTAAAGATATAAATGTAAATTTAAATACAGCTATAGAGACCTGTTAATAGGCAGCATATAGCGATATATTGAATTCCACCTGTTGGCAGTTACATAAACATAAACATGTCACTCGATCTATCTTCATGGTGGAGTTCTTCTGCCTCTGGATCAGATACAGCCTAGGCTGAAGAACGTAGGACACTGAAGCCTGTGCATAGAAACAAAGGCTAAAGGGAGCTAAACCAGAAGGAGTAGTGGATTATTTTTACATCCTCCTTAAGCAACAGAAATCAAATTCCCATTAAAATGCGTGAAAGTTTCAGTACTGGAATTCATTACTAAAAACGTCTGTAATTAGATATTTTAACGGCCCAAAGATATGAAGCCTGACAAAACAAAATATATAACTGTCGTGGGTGTAAACCCTATTGGTCGTTATTAAGTTCTTTGGATTTGTTGGTTTCTTAATGCGTCAGCTGGTTTTTTCGCCAGGTTTTGCGGACCTTACTCCAAGGTTTCAATCGAGTGTCGCAAAAACACGAAGAACGAGGCCAGGACAGTGGCCGACTGCATCCACCTGACAGGTCTCCGCTTCGGCCGCAGCATCCTTCGGGAAGCGCAGCTGGAGATTCTGAACAGCGAGGACCGCTTCGTCTGCCTGACCGGCCCGCCTGGATCGGGCAAGACCTTGGTGCTGGGCCTCAAGGCTGTGGAGTGGGCCAAAAACGGCCACCGCGTGGTCATCATTGGGGCTCATAAGCTTCGATTTGGGGCTCTCGTCTCGTGGACGCTGTTTGGGCAGGTTCAGGCAAACGCGCTGGAAGCCTCGGGGAATGTTTGTCTGGAAAAGATATCCCTGAAGACTGACGTGGACGCCTTTGTCAGGCATTTGTTGGAGAAGTACAAAGGGAGGGGGTTGAAGATAATCGTTGATGAGTGCCCGTGGATTACGACGATGAAGGAACAAGAGACGAGACTGCTGTCCTGCATCAAGGACCTGAAAGCCATCATACATTTGTACCGAAATATTTTAGACGTATGTCATGTGGCAGACGTTGCCGTAACTACACCCAGACTAGCCAAGAACCCAGATGCCTCTACTCTTAAGAAACAGGATTCCGACGTGATGTTAAAGGATAAAGCGTTGTCCTTCGCTGGGACCAACTCAAACGTTAAGGTATTCGAAAGTCAGCGGAAGTATGATGTAATCTCTTCGTCTTTTTCCGGTCAGCTGAACGATTCCATGGAAATAGTAGCTGTGGATGTCGGCAACTCAGAATGTCCGGGAAACATGGCTGGCGCCGTGCCTCGGCAGTTTCCATCTAAAGCAAATGCTCCGGGTGTCAGAAGATGTCAAAGCAAAGAAGAAAGCGGATTGCTCCCGGCTCACGTTTACTTTCGAAAGATGGAAAGTCACATACAGCACACAGACAAGCGATTGTCTTTTCTGCTGACAGGCAGTGCTGGGCCTCGTCTGATGACCATGGACGAAAAGTGGGGCGGCCTCGTTTTGGAGGTCTCGAATTTGCACGAAGAAATCAAGTGGATGAAAGATCAGGCTGAGAACGTCCTCTGCAGATCTGGTGTTGCGCAGGTGAACGTAGAGAGCGCTACAGGTGAGGTTTGCTTGGTCCCCATTTACCAATTTGAAAAATAAAACGCTGACATTTTATAGGACTTTATTTCAAACTATTTCCTTGCCATTCTACAGATCATTATTATACGCGTTCTTTTTTCTCCTTTTTTGTGGTTGTCTTCCAACCTTTTTTCTTCCCAGAACTCTTTTAAATTCTGGTTATCCTTCCTTCTATCCTCCTCGCTTTTTCTTTTTTGTCCATCTCTTTCTTCATTCTTTTGTTCATCATTTGAAAGATGGCACGTGATTGGGTGCATCGCTTTGTTAGTATGCTTTTGACATAACCCGACTAACGTCTAACCGTTTTTGCGGCTTAAATCTTACTGCAAGTAATTACATTTACTGCTGAACACACATCCCGCTGAAAGTTAAGCGTGGTTCGTGTCACCGCTTGATGTTTCAGTCCTGCTTGACGAAGTCGACAAGCGGATGCTGTCAGCGATGGGCTTCATCTTTCACTTCAACGGCTCTCTCTACTTCTTCCTCGTACATAAGCTCATGCAGGCTCTAAGTGACGTCCAGCAAGCAGACGAGACTGTGGATGTAGCTCTGTGGACGTCCAGTGCCTTCTCTAACGAAATCCCTAAAACATTTATCGAGAAACGCCTCGAGCTTTCCTTGCGCTGTCCACCGGCCATACAGGAACTCTTGAAACAGCTGGAGGGAGACCTCATCATTGAGGTATTGCAGGATAACGGTGGCACGAACGGGATTTTTGTTTCTTTTGATTACACTGGATGTTGTGTGGTATCTGTTTGTTTCTGATTAACCTCGGGCTTTGATGTTAGTAGATATTAGTTTGATTCGACAAATCTGTGTTTCTGTTTCTCTCCCTATCTCACTTACAAACATACGTACACGCATGCAAGCGCACGGACACACGCACCCACACATATAGTATATATGCACACACGTACACAGTTACTAAAAAAATCTTAATGCATCCAGAAGTTTATTTCAGCCCTGGCCTCTTTGTCTGTTCCTCTCAAAATCTGACATTGAAGTCAGCTTTACATATCGCGTCTCTAATCGCCTTTTTGTCTTTTACTTCTATTTTTGTTATTACCTTTCTCATATCTACGTTCTTAAGTTAATACTAAATATGTTCGGCTTCAGCGAATTTATCTGAAGGTTTTAAAAAAATTATTTTGGGGTATTTGACTTCGTCATATATATATATAATCATCATAGAGGAATTTCTGCTGTTATTGTTGACCTCAAACTAACACAAATTGTTCTTCAGCAACCTCCGCCTCAGTACACCTACCAGACTCGAACCTTTGAAGTTAACCCTCCGTTGCCTACGGTCGGCTTAGAGATCATGCTGTTGGACCACGGGGAGCACGTGGCCAGCGTGAAGGAGGTTAACGAATGCCCTAAGTGCGGCCAGGCTCTGGCTGCGTACTTACTGGACGTACTTCGTGTAGGTGAGTAAACCTGCCGGGCCCAGGTGATTTGCTCTCAGTCTGGCACGGCTGTGTGCCCGTCTTTCTGAAGCGTTGAAGTCTGCGAGAAAGCTGGGAACAGTGGGCTGAAGTCTGAACAGGATTAAAAGTCTCATAGCGCCGATCCTCGACAAAAACTGATCGACTGATGACAAAGGACAGATTCGTGCTATGCACACAGAGCAGTAACACATTTTTATCAGTACGTAGACAAAATGACATTCATGCTGTTGACCTTCCCCAGGAGCGTGTTCTGGGAACCTGCGACCCCGTGACGTCGTCATCAGTGGAAGCCCTGTGCACTCGGAAAACTGTGTCCTGCTCGAGCATTTACGTCACAGAGGACTTCCCGTTCTCACAGAGTCCCAGCTGGATCCTACTCCAAACACGTTTCCGGACAAAGTCCTTGTCATAGGTATGCAGACGATTCCTCCCCCAGCCTGCAAGTCCAGTAGATTATGTCAGTCATCGCCCGTCAACTCCTCCCCCAGTCTGCAAGTCCACTAGATTATGTCAGTCATCGCCCGTCAACGCCTCCCCCAGTCTGCAAGTCCAGTAGATTATGTCAATCATCGCCTGTCAACTCCTCCCCCAGTCTGCAAGTCCAGTAGATTATGTCAGTCATCGCCCGTCAACGCCTCCCCCAGTCTGCAAGTCCAGTAGATTATGTCAATCATCGCCCGTCACCTCCTCCCCCAGTCTGCAAGTCCAGTAGGTTACTTCAATCGCCACCTGTCAACTCCTCCCCCAGTCTGCAAGTCCAGTAGCTTACTTCAATCGCCACCTGTCAACTCCTCCCCCAGTCTGCAAGTCCAGTAGGTTATTTCAATCACCACCTGTCGGAGAGACCAGATGAGGTTTTAGTGATAGTTTTTCTTTTTGGAAGATTAAGAAAGTGACAAACAGCTCAAATTATGTTTGTGGCAATTTCAAAAACATATATTGCTTCTCATTTTTCAGTCTTGTGCTTTGAGATTATGCACGACGTATGAACATGCTTCTTATTTACGTATTTTACTTACACAAATCTGGCAAAAGCAGCCATTCAGAACGAGAACCAGCATGGTACCTATGGTATTATGGCAGTAAATGCTCTGGTAACGTCATGCTCCTATGTTAATATGTAGGAATATATTATTTTTTATGTACTTGTTTGTGTACGCCACACAAAGTTTAACTATTCATTCATTCATTCATTCATTCATTCATTCATAGGTGGAAACTTTCTTCAAGGACTCGAATCTAAGATTGTCGTTTACGTGCCGGAAGTGAACAGAGTTCCAGAGACCGAGGATGATGGGACACCGCAGGACAGGGGAGAGGCCAGACCAGACCTCCCCAGGTGGTTGCAGAGGCTGGGGAGATGGAACAGGAGTTACCTGTGGTTTGTGGCGTCAAGGACCTTATCACATTTGATCGTTTTCAGAATTTAATTTTGCTGATTCAGAATGGGTGACCTCTTCTGTACTTTCTCTTTTCAAAAAAAAAAAAAAGAAGAAGAAGAAAGAAAATCCTAGAGAATGGCAGTTTGTGAGGATTGCTGCGGGATTGCAGGGGTGGCTTGTTTGTAAATGATGGCCGAGGAGGGGAAAGTTATGGCACTAGCGGCCTATCGTAAGTTTTAGTGAGCCTGATAACGCAGAGGAATTGATAATTATTGCCCCTGATTGTCCGAAGGCGTAATAGTTTGCCCGTGTAATAATTTGCTGTAATAGTTTGCCTCGTGTAATGATTTTCTGTAAAAGTTTGCCCCGTGTAATGATTTGCTGTCATAGTTTGCCCCGTATAATGATTTGCTGTAAGAGTCTTGCACATTTATACACATTTGTGTGTATACAGATATCAAAATGCATTTCCCGTCATTTTTGCCAGCGGAGCTTTGCAGTTGTTTTATACAGATGCTTTTTATGTGTATTAATGCCTACAGACAACACAATATGTTATATATATATATATATAGTACATGACGAGCTTCTACTGAGATTTTGTTTTCACACTACCCAAAGTTTCCAAGATTCTCCAACACATTAAGGCTCTGTCCATATTTCGTGACCACAAACTTTCTTGACATTTTGAAAAATAGTAGATCGATCTTCAGCTCCATCCACTTCAGCTGACAGGTTATTATCGACAGATTTTTCTGGACTAGACAGAATCCCACTGAATACCAGAATACCAGAGAATCCCACTGTCTTAAAGCGGGCGCATCTTGCGTGAGGCATCACATGAAAATTATTCCGTTCAAATGCACAATGTTGAGGCTGCATCTACAGTTCCGCATAATAGTTCGTGGCTCGTGGTTGGTGCCAATCCTCGTCAAGTGCTTAATCCGGAAACGTTGCCAACAGCAACCCACCCATGGAGTATCGCTTCACACATGTGAAATGCTGTGAACTTTCATATTTGCTGCTCCTGAAGAAACCATTCTTCCCATTTAAACAACAGCTTTGTTCAGATCTTTGTGCACGCTGAACGTTTCTTCAAGGTTTTTTATATGACGAACGTTTTTTGTTCGGTGTAGATTAATTCTTGTGTCTTCATCTACCCCAAGCTAATACTTCGTTACATTAATCTATGTATACAGCCCGAAACGACCCGTTATATTACCGTTTGTTACGTCTGTATATGAGTAATCGCATTTTGTGGGACTCATTGGATCCTTTACGAAGGGCGGTAACTTCATTGCTCATATTGTAGCGCCGCAGTAATGTCGCGCAAATCACAACAGTGATTTTTGTATTTCGAAAACTCTTTTAGTAAGGTTTTGCTTGCTTGCTGGCTTGTTGCTTGCTTTCATCACTGACTTCCAATGACAACAGGACGCGTGTACTTAGTAACTGCAAACGTTGCACTTGGCATAGAGGAAGCCTTAAACTGTAAAAAATATAATGTCTGTAATTAGGAAATAGCTAACGCGTATATCCTTTTTCTTCTCTCCACCCCGCCCTCTCTCCTGTCTCTCTTTCTCTTTGTCTCTGTCTGTCTCTCTCTCTTTCTCTCTCTCTCTGAGAATGACAACATCGCATTTCTCTAAACTCACGTTGATCCCAGATGACTTGACCCTGGGCTGGATCATCCAGTTTGTCAGGGTGGGGTGCTTTTTTTATTCACGCTCTCAAAGGTGGGGGATGACCATTGAAATTGTTTCTTTCCATGCGTCCGTCAGTTTGTTCGTTCGTGCGTGCGTGCGTGCGTTCGCTCGTTAGTTAATATCAGGCACGCAGCACCTCTCAGCTACAGGCATACAGAGCACGAATGGGTGACACCATGACCCCCCTAGTCATACTTTAAAAAAAAACAGGCGTGTGTACGGGGGCATAAGCATAGGCACCAAAGCATCCCTCCCCTAGATCCGGCCCCGTCAAGATGATTTACGTGTTTTCTCTCAAGTGTTCGGAAGTTCGTTTACAAAGAATGAGCATATTGCCGGGCGCCATTTTCCCCAACGTTTTCCCCTTTAGTGGTAGCATGCGGGAAGAGTTTAAGTGCGTTTCGCTGTCCTCATATTCATGTTGCCTGCTTTTAATTATTTCATGACCAGAAGAAATCTCGTGTCTCGATCACAAATTATGCCAAACGTTGCTTTGTCACGTTTTTATAATAGTTTGTGTCTGTGAGGGATTTTCCTGTCACGGAACTTTTGTTGTTATTGTTGTTGTTGTTGTTTGGGGGGAGGGATGGGGAGTCCCGAAAATTTGAAACTCTGCCGACAAATCTGGGAAACGTTCTGTCACGTGTCTGCCTTGTGTGTCTTCACTCTTCTGCCCCTTGCTTGATCTAACAGTGAACTGAGGACATGGAAGCTTTTCCAGCAAGTCTGACGGAGTTGCTTCCCTTATCTTTTCTCTGCGCCATAGATAGGTCTGTGTTTTATATTACCCTGGGGTGGCTTGCATGAACGCTCTTGTTACCTGTTCAGACTTAAAATGTAAACAGAGCCAATTAGTCTTAGAAAAATATCTACGAACGGTCATGTAAGCCAGCCCAGGTCTTGGGGCAGCAAGTGACACCAGTTGTAAAGAACTACTGTAATAGTCTACAGCAGAGCTGATCTACATGTAACTACGACTGAGGAAAAAAATCTTTGACTATTTTATCCCCAACGAGACATCAAGGGAAAATCTATGTCCGCACCAAATATTGAATCGCTGTTGGCAAATTAAATCCTGTTTTTGAGCTGTTCATAGCCAGTTCCTTACCATTTCTTTCATTTATTTAGTCAAATTACAGAAACCGGTGTAGTGTTACACGTTCTGATAATTTTCTTTCTTTCCACTCATATTATACAACTAACTGCCCTTAATTAACAACGCTTTTTTCTGTAAACATGGAATGTTGTAAAGCTTTATGCTCAATAGAAAATTGGCAATTTACAGTCCTTTTTGTTTTGTAAACATATATCTTATATATCATATGTCGTATACCGCTGTTTATCACATACTACCATTTGGTTATCTCCACACTTAACCATTGTGACCCTATGGTGTTGTAAGATGGCTGTTCTACAGCATATCTTCATGTTTATTTGTTTTTGTTAAACGTCGGCACTCACAGATTTATCTCCACGGAACAATTTTGTGTGGATTTATTTTCAATAGAAGTAGTCTATATTAAAAGAAACTTTGATTTTGTTTGTATATTTTACGTTTTTCTCCACAACTAACCTGTGACTGTATGTCTACATTTTACTCTTGTGTATTTTCCTACACAAAGAATTCCCCTCCCTTCAAAGCAGCTGACAATGGGTACCCGCAGACAGTTCGCCCCAGTTTACCCAGCTGACAATGGGTACCCGCAGCACAGTTCGCCCCAGTTTACCCAGCTGACAATGGGTACCCGCAGCATGGTTCGCCCCAGTTTACCCAGCTGACAATGGGTACCCGCAGTACAGTTCGCCCCAGTTTACCCAGCTGACAATGGGTACCCGCAGCACAGTTCGCCCCAGTTTACCCAGCTGACAATGGGTACCCGCAGCACAGTTCGCCCCAGTTTACCCAGTTGACAGTGGGTACCCGCAGCACGCTTCCCCCAGTTTACCCAGCTGACAATGGTACCCACAGCACGCTTCCCCCTATTTACTCATGGGATCAGGGAAGGTAACGCAACGAGGGAGAGATGTGCACCGCCTCAAGATACATTCCTAAAGAACTAATCCAACTTCGTGTGTTAAAGACTTTGTGCAGTTCTGATGAATGGTTTGTCCAAACAAGGTATTTCTCCACGACATTCTAGTAAAAAAATGTCTATAAAAAGTTTCTTTTCTTTTTTAAAAAAATGAATTGGTTTTGGACATATTTCTTATATTTCCAATTGTACACACATTTGTCATGACTGCTTTCAGTCCACAAACTCGAACCGGGTTTCGGAAACCTACAGATATTTCACACTGATTGCTTTGTGAATGTGAAAGTTTGACAATTTACACTGATCCCTGTGCCATTTGAGATTCTAAACTCCCATTAGTGGACACGCGTCCTTTGATATGCAATGTCACTCCATCGCTTGGTGTTGTATTTCTGTTTGTTTTTAATTGGAAAATATTTCCTTTGGCTTAAATCCCTCATTTGTCTTTATAAGATCTATTTTTATATAATAAAACTATAGATATAATTCTCACATTAACAACAGTTTTGTTGCATAGGTTCTCTTAGTTTATCTGATGATGTGATATATCTTTGATATACCGCTCGTTCAATTGGTCTTGCTAGAGAGAGAAATTATAACGAAAGTGGTAAAAACTTCAGAATTTGGCATTAAACTTTGAGTCTCTCTTGTGTGCATGTTCATATATTATATGTGTGGCGGGGGTGTGCGGACGCGTGATGAATAACTCATTTTATTTTATTATCTAATTGATTAAAATTCAAAACGCTCGTTTCTGAAAGTCGAGGGGGGAAGTTAGCAACAATGAAGTCTCCATCTCCGATTTCCACATACGGTTGTCGCGTCACCATTTCATCAATGCGCGGAACCTTCCTTGAAGGAAATTCTCAGTTACTCGTAGGGTAAAGGTAAGATAATTATATGCCTCGCTTTTTTATGGAAACCTCATATAGTATCGTACGATAGGCATTGCGACCAGTTTAAAAGAAAAGTTCATCAGAAATATAAAAAGTACAAGGGAACAGGAATGAACTTACGGTTTTTATAATAAAGATGTCGGGAAAACAATTGCCCTAACGCTAGATATTTTCACGCTGACAAATTTATTTAAGGTAATACACGTGTATTATGTAAAGACGGGAAATTTCAACAAAACGTTTGTGGTTTCAGTCCATTAGAGGTCTTGATAAACTTACAATAAACTTACAGATGTATCATATACAAGAGCAACAGGGCACAAGGGTTGAAATTCCCTCCAACAAAAGATTAGAAAACTGTGGACAAAGGCAGTTCGCGAACCAAGCGCCAAAGCAGTAACTGATATAGTAGTATAAAGTCAGTATTATAGTAACTAGTCACAATGCCCTGTTTATGCTAACACTACAGATATCGGAATCTTTACTTCTAGAAATGGTGCTGGGGGTTAAAATTACCTTAGTTTAGTCAGTAGCAACTGGTCGATTGAACAGATCTCCAAACGTTTAACTCCGTCATTGCGAAGTAAAAAATCTGATTTGTTCTTCCCGCCACACGTTTTATATAAAGAGTGCTGGTTGAGATTTGACATGTTCTGGGTCCCATATTTGATTGGATGACGTAATGCCAAGGTTGTTTGTTTAATGCGCATGCGTCATGATGTGCCGTCTGATGTCTTCCAATGATCAGACCACACGAAGGGTCATACATAACGCCCGCTGCGTTCAGGTGCGTACGACTCAGTTGATTTAAGCAAGCATTGTTAACTGTACTTTTTTTAATCTTGTTTCGACTACTCTTCATACAGAGCCATTTTCTGATGCTACTGATTTATGATTCCTTTTAGTTTAATGTAAAGCTTTCTTCGAACAAATTTCTAATCAGGTCAGCGTACAAACTTAAACTCACATCTATTTTTCACGATTTGTTTAGTTTAAGTTTGTGAGAGAAAACCAGGAAATAATACTACATTTAGGAATGGGGGAGTAAAATTAAAGAAATAATGAAGTATGTTTGATTCGACTGGTAAAATGATAAATTTAACATATATTTGCATATTTCCATCCAACATTATATGATAGATTTGGAGATAAGATCTAATGGCGGAAAAAGGCGGGAAACAAGACATGTTAAGGATCAGTTGGCAGAAAAGCAAGACAAATGCACGCGCGTTGACTGAGCAAGGACTGCAAATTCTTGAAGAAATCTTTGAATAAAGGAATGCTTTCTTGATGAAGTGAATGAGGAAAATTGTTGATAAACCTTAGTGAAGTGCTTAGATTTGGCTTGACGGGTCTAGTGTAGTTCACTTGAAATCGAGATGTAGCAATACCCCTAACGAAACTGAAGGAATGGCTGCAGACTTCTTGTCAGGAAATGCTCAGGGGATAGGCCTTTCCGGGACATCTACTTTCAAAACTCCCACCCATATCTCTTCAGTATATGTATGAATCTGTATTAATCATACCCAATACCAATACCGAGAAGAAAAAAATATTTTGTAAAATGTCATTTTGTTAATCTGGGCAATTGACATTCTTGCAGTATAGTGGTTATATGTGTCCTTGTTCTTTCACACTTTACTGTTTCACGCTTCTTCTTGTTCAACAACGTCTCTGTCATTACTATTGCTTCCCCAGCCTTCGCATGTCACGAGGAAGATGAAATGAGTTACCTGACGTTCAGTTCACACAGTAGGAAATATAATCTTTTTAATTTCCACTAACACATAACAACAGAATTAAAAATGAAAAGCAAATATGTAGCCAGACTTGCGCAAACGTGTTCACACGGATCTGCAGTCATCTTAGCAACACACATTTTAAAGATTCCAGCTCACTTACCTTGAAACCTTTGTCCTAGTCATGCCGCACAAACAGCAAACAAAAACCATTTTGTTGTTCTTTTTAAATAAAGGGATTTATAATTTCCCAGTTTTGACGATGAGGCCTATGGCGTATATACAAATTACTTGCCATCAGGCGGCCCCAGACGTCCTGAAGATCTACAGGCCTTGTCCCGCTGGATGCCCAGTTCCTGGCCGTACTCTGCGCCATACCAGACCAGAAGCTCTGTGCCAGGCTGTGACAAGACACCGACACTCTCAGACTGGTGATCGCCGTGTAAACATTTTGGCATTCTAGCAACTCTTCTGGGATTTCACTCATCAAAAAATGTTTACAAAAGGAAACAGATTCTCAACAGATACTAATCATACTGCAGAAAGAGAGTATACTTTTTATGATCAATGATACTACTGGATGTACATCACAATGAGGTGTACATTGTGTCTTGAAAGTTTTGGTCCGTATTCAAACAAGATGTACATATCAGTTCAAGTGCAGAGTGGCAAACTTTAGGAATAACTGCAGCTAATCGTATACTGAATATTTTTAATCACTGGTGACGTGAACTGTATAGCCCTGTAAAAATGGTGCCTGGTCAATGATTCCACTAGATGAAGACCTCTGTGAATACGGTAGCTTGGGTAATGAAACTGAATGCTCAATGTGCAATTACATGTACGACTTAGCGTGAATGCTTGTGCAATGGAGTTGTGTAGGACCTTCCTTGTTTGTCACAGTGACAGCGGTAAATAGAGTAATGATACACTCTATAGAGATTAACCCTGCTACCTGCAGGTGACAGTGAGTGGTAGATCGAATAATGATAATCTAGGTAGATTAAGCCCGCTACCTGTATGTCACAGTGCGAGCGGTAGAAGATCTGCCCTCGGTACTGATACGCGGTCAAGTTCTGTTCAAACACCGTAGAAGCGCAGTTGACATAACGCATCCAGTTGGACACGCTACAGTCCTTGGCGTCCACAAAGTGAGACAGCTCATCCTCCTTGTATACCTGTGAGAACTGCGACTTTATCAGTCAAAAAATAACTTTGATCTAAGATTGAACTTTCTTATCATGACAGCGTCACTCTCATGTTTAACGACACTCACAGAAGCCTGCATTCTGTGGAGGGTTAAAACAAGATCGAAAAAGCCTAGTCGTAGAGTTGTTGTTGTTGTTGTTACTTTTGAAGACAGTATTCCCTCTCTTTGACCCTAAGTTCTGTATTTTCTTTATGCGCATGCTGTATTCTTGATATTTCGGGTTCTCACATTTTTCGGTTTTGACATGTTCTTGAACACAAGCATAGGACATGCTTAGCAGCAGCAGTGGCACATTCTGTCATCATTTGTGTTCCTTTGAAAACTAGATCTGTCTCTGCATTTCTTACACACTGTTGTGCTGGTGTATGATTTCAGGGGATGGGGGGGGGGTGCGAGACTGGAGAAAGGTAAGGGAGGGAGTTTGCTCATAAAGACAAAGGATGGGCGAAATGCATGATATTGATAAGATTTGTACGTAGATAGGGTTGGTTCCCTTGTAATTAAACTCACTGTACATGTAACAAAACTCTCCACCATGACCTCTGACCTGCCAGCAGTAGCCAGAAGAATGGGCTACAGCAGGATCAATAACTCTCACTCCCTCATAAGGACCAAAGCGAGATCGCACGGGGAAGGATTGGGTGGCCCAGACACCAAGCCCAGCGTTAGGTATTCCAGACTCTCGAATCTGCAGACCAGCGGGCAGCGTGTGTAGCGCCCTGTCTGGGTCAGAGCCATCTGGAGGGACCTGCGGCAGACAGGGAAAATAAGAGAAACTGGGACAGGTGGTAACGGAAAAAAACTGTTTTTGCCAGCTTTACACAGTCAGTCTTCTATACAGCAGTCAAAGAAACTTCAGGCAGTGGTAACAGAAAAGTACTTTTTTCCAAGTTGTGGTTACAGGGAACAAAAATCGCTCACCAAGCAAAACACCCCGAAGCTGTAGTTTGTTAAAACCTCTTTTATCGGAAACTGTTTGCAGAGGGCATCCATACCTAGGAAAAATCTCATCAGATATCAGGCTGGCTATTGTTTGTGCCGACTTGTCTGCCACAGCAAACGCTTCAGGCCACCCGCTAAAATGATCAACAAAGCTGACAATGTAGATATTTCCCGACATTGATTTGGGGTATGGTCCTGACACATCCATACTGATTTTTGCGAAAGGGTATGGTGGAATATCCATCTCTTGTACTGGGGGTTTGGTCTTGTTTACTGAACGGGATTGACAGACAACGCACCTATCCACATAGTCCCTTACCTTTTTAGCCATTTCCGGCCAATAATACTTCTGCATCATGGTTCGAAAGGTTTTATTGGCTCCCATATGGCCATTATCATCATGCTACTGCCGAAGGACCCTGGCTTTTAAATGTGATGGGACATACAATCTGAACTGTGGGTCATCATCTGGGTGGGAAATAAAATGCAGAACGTCGTCTATCACTATATGTCTCTTCTTAACTGTTGGACATACCTCCGACTCTCCCATCTTCTGTAAGATCTCCACAATGTTGGGGTCTTTCGCCTGCTCTGTTTTCATATTCAAATCCACTACCTCTATCACTGACTGGTCTGGTACTTCCGGTGGGGGAAGGTCACAACGAACAAAATCTTTGGGTTTGAAACGATTTGAGTTTATAGCTCCTACTTGAAGAGTGTTATCATTTATCTCTACTTGCTCATTTTCTGTTCCACCACTAGGCTCCAGCGAACCATCAGGCATTCTCGATAAAAGATCTGCCAACACATTCTGGGGACCAGGCACATACTCTGACAGTTATAACCAGCTATGCTCAGAGTCCACATCTGAATTTTCTTGTTTTGCATGGGGCATTCCAGGAGATATTTTAGCGGTTTGTGATCAGTCTTGCATTGTGCAAATAGTGATCTAACTTTTGTAACGCATAATAGATTGCGTATGATTCTTTTATTATTGTGGACCATCGGCACTGCGTGTCGCTTAATTTGCGGGACAGGAAATACAAGGGTCTCTCTTCTTCTATCCCTTCTTCACTTTCTATGGTCTGAGTCATTTCTCTGAAGATCATTTGTAGTGCCGTGGCCCAGTCTCCTCTGCGGATCAAGTCCCGTATCCGCTCTTTCAAAGTATGATTCAGGATCAATGCGTTTTTTGCCCGACACAGGTGTTGATTCAAGAGGCGACGCGTCATGACGTTCGCCGCTTCCATTTCTTTACTGCTGTCCCGTCATACGCCGCTGCCAGAGGTTTTAAGGGCGAGCAAACCTTTGCCATGGGGGCGTTCGGGTCGGCTTCCTCTATCGTCCTCCCATGTCCGTTCAAGGCCCGTCCCAGGCCCGTTCCCAGGCCCGTTTCTTGCTAAGTCGCCGACAGGCCCGCATATATTGGGGCGAGGCTTTTGGGTAGTTCTTGGCTTTGCGGCAGTTACAATTTGTTTGGTTGCGGCGTCAGTTGTTAAGTAAACACTCTTATTTCTGTTTTTTTTTTTAAAAATCCCTTCTTTACTAATTTATAAAGAGTTAGAGTTAGCTGGCGCCGTATGCTCCAATGTTCAGACTTGATGTATTTAACGCCACCATGCGTCACGTGCGTTCGTACCACAACACACCACGATCACCCAGTTTGTCAGGATGGGGTGCTTTTTTTTATTCACCCGTTCAAAGCTGGGGGATGACCATTGAAATTGTTTCTTTCCATGCGTCCATCAGTTTGTTTGTTCGCTCGTGTGTGCGTGCGTTCCTTTGTTAGGCACGCAGCACCTTCCAGGGTTGGCTGCAGGCATACAGAGCAGGAATGGGTGACACCATGATCCCCTGTCGTACTTTAAAAAAAAAAACAGGCGTGTGTAGGGGGGAGTGCATGAGCACTAAAGCCTCCCTCCCCCAAGATCCGGCCCCGTCAGGATGATTTACGTGTTTTCTCTCGAGTGTTCGGAAGTTCGTTTACAAAGAATGACCATACTGCCGGGCGCCATGACCAGAAGAAATCTCGTGTCTCGGTCATAAATTATGCCAAACGTTGCTTTGTCACGTTTTTATAACAGCTTGTGTCAGTGAGGGATTTTCCTGTCAGGGAAATTTTTTTGTTGCGGGGGGAAGGGATGGGGAGTCCCGAACATTTGAAACTCTGCCGACAAATCTGGGAAACAAACGTTCTGTCACGTGTCTGCCTCGTGTGTCTTCACTCTTCTTGATCTAACAGTGAACTGAGGACATGGAAGCTTTTCCAGCAAGTCTGACGGAGTTGCTTCCCTTATCTTTTCTCTGCGCCATAGATAGGTCTGTGTTTTATATATTACCCTGGGATGCCTTGCATGAACGTTCTTGTTGTCTGTTCAGACTTAAAGATGTAAACAGAGCCAGTTAGTCTTACGACCGCTCTTGTGACCAGAAAAGCAGCTACGAACGCTCATGTAAGCCAGCCCAGGTCTTGGGGCAGCAAGTGACACCAGTTGTAAAGAACTACTGTAACAGTCTACAGCAGAGCTGATCTACATGTAACTACGACTGAGGAAAAAAATCTTTGACTATTTTATCCCCAACGAGACATCAAGGGAAAATCTATGTCCGCACCAAATATTGAATCCCTGTTGGCAAATTAAATCCTGTTTTTTGTGCTGTTCATAGCCAGTTCCTTACCATTTCTTTCATTTATTTAGTCAAATTACAGAAACCGGTGTAGTGTTACACGTTCTGATAATTTTCTTTCTTTCCACTCATATTATACAACTAACTGCCCTTAATTAACAACGCTTTTTTCTGTAAACGTGGAATGTTGTAAAGCTTGATGCTCAATAGAAAATTGGCAATTTACAGTCCTTTTTGTTTTGTAAACATATATCTTATATATCATGTGTCTTATACCGCTGTTTATCACATACTACCATTTATTTATCTCCACACTTAACCATTGTGACCTTATGGTGGTAAGATGGCTGTTCTACAGCATATCTTCATTTTTATTTGTTTTTGTGAAGCACTCAGCATGTTTATGTGAAGCATGACATCACCAGCCCTATATGCTGTTTTACAGCATATCTTCATGTTTATTTGTTTTTGTTAAACGTCGGCACTCACAGATTTATCTCCACGGAACAATTTTGTGTGGATTTATTTTCAATAGAAGTGGTCTATATTAAAAGAAACTTTGATTTTGTTTGTATATTTTACGTTTTTCTCCACAACTAACCTGTGACTGTATGTCTACATTTTACTCTTGTGTATTTTCCTACACAAAGAATTCCCCCCCCCCACCTGAAAGCATCTGTTAAGACATTAATTATCTCCACAAAGTACCATAAAGACACTGGAGTGTATTTTTATGATTATTTTAGTATATGCTGCTGTGCTTTAATTCCATGCTTGATATACACGACTGCATGCTTTCTTATCTCTGCGCAGATCATAATTTGCTTTTGTATGATTAATCTCCAAGAGTAATAATGTATGTATAGAGTAATAATGTAATGTAATAATGTATGGTTAATCTCCAAGATACCTACAAAATCTACACGTCGGCTCGCGACTATGCAATGTTGTCCAGAATCTATGCAAGCACAAAGTTACGTGAATTATAGTGCACACTGTGAATGTATGGCAATGGAGATAATAAATTTTTTATTTACACGGACATGGCTTTGATCAAAGAGAGGTGAGCGCTGCTTTTTAGTGTGCGTGCGTGCGTGCGTGCGTGCGTGTGCTTTCGAGCGCGCGAGTAGTCAACCTTTGCTAGCTGGTTGCTGAGGGTTCTTCAATTAAGAAATTTCAGTAAAAGGAATTCCAGGATTGTATATGTCTTTGTGCTTGAACATACAGTTACACGCGCGTGGTTCTTTGTGCTATCTTTATTTCTTTCTCTCTCTCTCTCTAAGACACTAACTAAAGACTTGAGTGGATGAGGCCAGAAGATAAGGCGCGTGTGAGTCTAATGCACCTTATTATATGAATGACTAGGAGTCTGCATGAATGTGTAGAAGGTGTGGAATTAACACACGTCATCAATTGTTAAGAACAGCGACAACCCAATCAAAACAATCTATCAAGGTTAACTTCTGCACAACGGATTTCTCAGTAATAGTTCACTTAATGGTTTATATTCCTCTTTATGGCTGACCCACGACCAGCTGACCGGCTGACCGGCTGGCCTAGGTAAGAGGCTATGTGGTAAGGGGACTATGTGACCGGAGGTTTTCCTGAACGTGTGACTGCGACAAAAAGACTGAATCATTAAATGATTGACCAGCGGACTGTCGAATTGACCGACTGACTAAATAGATAAATCATCGTATTTTCAGTGAATATCTTATTCAGAACGATACCCTCAATGACCCTTTTTTATTTTAAGAAAAAAGATCAAAACGATTGTTTGTTTGTGCCTCCCTGCCTACAAAGGCTTCCGCGTATGTGTATGCGTTCTCATTTTGAAAGGCCCTTAATTCATTTCTGAGTCATGGTAGTCTCCCTTGAGGGTAAAAGCCAGTTATAGCGCAAATGTCGGTGTAATATTATGAGCGCATTATTTAGATCGTTCCTTTTTTCTCGAAAACAAGGACGGAGGTTACTGTGAGTCTGAATCATTTGGGGATGTCATGCCACACAGGATCTATGACCGGTAAACCCACACACGCTCCTGAGAGGATACGCATGACAATAGAATGTTAACAGGAAGCGTCCCCTTGAGGTCCAACCACTGATCTGTTTGTCATCATTACAAACATCAAATAAACATCATAGAAATAGGTTCTTAGAGAAGACTTAAAGGGTGTGTTGGAGAAAAGATTTACTGCCCTTTGAAAGAGTAAGTTTTTTGGGGGGTGGGGGTGGGGGGATGGCGGAAACTCTACGCGTATTCATATCGGAAATCCAGAATCTGGAATCAGCCGTCTGGCGATTGATGGCAATCTACACCTTATAACTTTTTTATGACTAACAAACGTGTTCGCGTGTTTGACAGAGCGTTTTTCAGTGAATGTATGTTCAAAGAATGGGTATAGGTATGGTCTGTGCGTGAGCGTTTGAGTGTGGGATTGCACACGCGTCTGTCATCGATCATATCTGCGTATTTGCTGAGTAATTATAAAGACCATCGCAGACTAGAGTCAAGCATCAAGATCGTCAGACGACGATACAAACCGCGCGACGCTATATCCGTCAGCGACTGACGACATCCGGATAATTTTCAGTCCTTCACCGGTGGGGGGGCGGACATAACCAGTCCCCCACTCGCCGCTGATGCGTAACAGTCGTGTCAAGGACAACAGGTGGGGATGCGAACTGCATCGATTCACTTCCTGCTTTCAAAGCTAGCGGGCCCATGCCCATGGAAAGCTGGAAAATCCACTCCAGTAAATAGGTAGGAGTAACCACAGGAAGGCGCCAGAAAGGACTCTGGTCGTCAAAAGCTCAGCAAGGCTGCTGTCATCGATAGATAATGAATGTACATTGTAAAATGAGCACCAGCTTCGGCCTTAGAGTAGAAAAACCATTGCGAAATTTTAAAAAGGGAGATCTCAGCTTTTAGAGAAACTGCTGTAACCCTGGCAATTAAATAAGAGAAAGATCTCAAATTCAGTCTTTAGATTAAAACTTCCTCGCATAGAGAGAAGTTATAAGGCGCAGACTGACAAACAGCGATGTGTTTGTAGCCGGTTGACAGCAGTGTCATCAAAGGAACGGGAGCAAGGTAAAGTATCCCCCTAACATGAAAAGGCCAAACCAACTCCAGGGGGAGGACGAAAAGCAAATCTCCGCTGAGTGAAAGGTACGCCACAATTTTTAAAAACATTCCTTTTCTTTTAGAAAGGAAGGATTTAAAATTGTAAATTTCTGTGTTGTATTACTGACTGCAGGAGGTTTGCATATATCATCATAACTGTCTCAGACCTTTTTATGCATCCGATTACAGATACCTCTTGGGCTTGTTCGTTGTTTTGTTGGTGCCCCTTATGGGCCACTATTTACCGGATGAATGTGCATTTTCGTTTGCCGAACGTGACCTTGTATATCTGCATACGTTCGGAAAACCAGGACACACCTAGCTTTGGTCTGAGAAAAGACTGTACAGGGATTGTTTGCAGTGTGGGCATGAGTAGCTGTGTGTGTATGGCTGTAGTTGTGTGTTTGTATGGGTGCGTATGCTTTGCATCGGTAGGGATCTTATCTAAAAGCAAGTATATCAAAAAGAACAAATAAATATTTACTGTGAGAGTATACGCGAAAAGCACCAAAACTATTGTTACAAGAAGCACTTAAAAGACCAAAACTTTAACCTATCTTACATATATTTTTCAAGGCGTTTTCCAACGAATTACAATCGCAATATTTTACGTGTACATTATTACAGTACAAATATTTTGTGTCCATTTCTTCTATACTCCGTTTAAAATCTCCATCGCTTGGTCTCGCCCTAAGTTCTTACGCAAAGCTTGTTGATGATGTTTGAGGCGAAGCTGTTCAGTTGATCGACAGCGCTTAGCCATGGGCACGTGATGTTTTTGCCACCTGCTTCCAGTGTTCATGGAATGTAAACTAGACACAGAGAGGAAAGTTCATCTGCAATATGTTGTCAGTGTGTAGTTTCTACAATGTGGAAGACTTCAATGTTAAATTTGAGAGTGCGGCGTATGTACTACACACATATTTATAACATACGAGTACTCTATAAAGACATACACACTAAATCATACACGTTCCCTTTTTCAACATACTACCCACGCCCACCACCCTCTCTCTCCTCTCCTGTCTGTCTATCTGTGTGTCTGTCTGTCTGTCTGTCTGTCTGTCTGTCTGTCTGTCTGTCTGTCTGTCTGTCTGTCTGTCTGTCTGTCTAAAGGTCTCAAGCGTGCGCACACACACATAGAGAGAGAAGGGGGGGGGAGGCGAGAAAGATGACAACTGACAAAGTTTATTCCTAGGCCATTGGCCTCAAAGAAAACTGTAACACAACAGTCATCGATATAAATCAGTATATTGCTGTATACCGTAATACCCATTACAGACATTAATAAACCCGGATGTAATCTTGATGGCATAAACAAGTTTCTCATTCCCTACAGCTGTCCACACTGATACAAGTAATAAACATCATAAACTCTATCATGACAGATACATCAAAATACCTTTTTTCTAAGATTTCCGTACAGAGATTATTGACCAATAAAGTGGCTCTCATCTTCCGCAGAGAGAGAGAGAAAGACAGAGACAGAGACAGACAGACAGACAAACAGACAGACAGACAGACAGACAGACAGACAGACAGACAGACAGACAGACAGACAGACAGACAGACAGACAGACAAAGGGTGTTGGTTGGTTTTGTGTTTTTTACTCCCAGTCTACAGTAAGGCTATACATGGATGACGAAAGGGTAGGCGGCCTAGTTAAAAGGGTCACCTACCCAGGAAATAAATGTGCCGGAAAGAGAGGACACAGAGAAAGTGGGAGAGTGAATGCAATCTGGTTGACTGTTAATTACAGACCTCACTGAAGGAGCCCAACCCTGACGGGAGCGAGAAGGAAAATGTTCCATAGAAGTGGAACCAGCAGGTAGTGTTGAGCCAACATGTCCGGCTGGCGTCAAGGGTTTCGCAGCTCAGATCGACACCCGTACGGAAAATGCGACAGAACAAGGGGAGCTAATCACGAAGGTGGAAGAGAGCAGCACACAGGTGAAAGACTTCCTGACTTCCAACCCTTCCGAGACCCACGTTCTCCCCCTTATCCTCCTCCTCCTCTACTACTTGTTCAGCCTCAGTTCACGAAACCGCATCCTGGGCCCAGTTTCTGGAACAAGGCTCGTGGTTTCCTCAGAGGAGCGGATAGTCTTGGCCACCGACATAACGTTACAAATCTTAGCCCCTGTCCATCAGGACATGAGATTCAAGGAGGAAAAAGATCCTTCGAGCGAGAACACAGAAGAGATATTAGTGCTGGACAAGATCAAAACCATTTCCTCGAACCCGATGGCAGACGGGCTATGAAGGGAGATAAGACCAGCGAACTGCAGACATTAAGTTTATCAAATTTATCAAAAGTTCCTGACTCATCAAGGCAGGGCCAGCTGCAGTACACTTCCGACAACGAAAGCGACAAACAGGTTACACGTGCATACTGCTCATCTGGACAGCGCCGAGTGGAAACTTCAAGTCGGACATTCGACATGTGTGAAGGCACAGGGATTGCTGGCGTTAGAAATCCCGCTTTTACAGACAAACAGTTGACAATCGGTGCTTTCACAGACACCCAGCTGACAAACGCTCTTCTTACAAACGAACAGTTGACAAACGGTTCTTTCACAGACATGCAGCTGACAAATGCTGTTCTTACAAACGAACAGTTAACAAACAGTTCTTTCACAGACACGCAGCTGACAAATGCTCTTCTTACAAACGAACAGTTGACAAACAGTTCTTTCACAGACACGCAGCTGACAAATGCTGTTTTTACAAACGAACAGTTGACAAACGGTCGTTTTACAGACATCCAGCTGACAAATACAGTTCTTGCTGACAATCCGTTGACGAAAGGTGGTTTTACAGACACGCAGTTAGCAAATACCGACAAACAGTTGACAAACGTTGATTTTACAGACCTGCATCTGGTAAATACTGCTCTTACCGACAAAAGGTTGACAAACGCCGTTCTGACAGATGCGCACCTGACAAACGCTATTCTTGAAGACAGGGACTTGACCAAAGCTTCTCTTACAAACACGCACTTGACAAACATCGGTACTGAGGGTGCCAGCGAGCTGAAATGCGCCAGTGTAACAGACATACAGGTGACAGCGGCCAGTGCTCAAGTCACTAAGCTGACGATTGGCGATGCTTCTGCATGCGGCGTTTCTGGACCGGAACAGACCTCTTCCAAGAAACGTAAAAAGCGGAAACGTGGCCCTACCTGTGAGCAGCTGGATGAAGGACAATCAGCTGCAGTAAAATCTTACTGGAGAAAAGTAAGATCAATAACGATGTTTTTTTATTTTCCTTTTTTCATTCATTCTTTCTTCTTCTTCTTTGCTACTGTTGCTACAGTGAATTATCATCATATTCGTTATCTATAAAATAGCTACTATGGACATTTCTGTGTAGTCTTTAATTCCAGTGACATTATCACACAATACGTCAATTGTTTGCATCTATACTCGATTTTTATTTTAGAACGTCTGCATCTTGCAATTAAATGAAACTCTCCATTTTATTATTTGTTATTTATTATTATCATCATCGTCTTTACATTCTAAATTGCAAGAAACTTCGATCGAACGGGGGAATCTCTGCGGCGGAGGCACACGTGGTCAGGTACTTTGTCAGGTCAGTCAGGCCCGTAAAATTTTATTTGTTGAGTGACAAACTTACGAAGCAATTATCTCCTTTTTTAGCACCACGCTCAACTGATGCAGAAAGACATCACGAAACGATTTCCTGATCTACTTCGTCAAACTTACTTCATACCCCAAGACCTGTTCTACAAGCTGAGGTACAGAAAGCAAGCCGAATGTGGACATCTCCCTAGCGAAATCCTCGTGCTCGACAAAAGTGAACTGAGTGACCTCAGCTGTGACCGTTCAGAGGTCATCGTGAGACTGTCTTTGTTGTACATCGCCGAGTATCTTCAAGACCCGATGGTCTCTCTCTTCGCGTACGACTTTGAAGGTTATCTCAACAAAACCCTCGTGCAGAACAGTCTTCGACAGTTAAGTTATGAAGAAGCTTTTGATGCAGCAAGAAAATCTCGCATTCTGTCTTCTGAAGCATCGGGTGACTCAGCCACTGATGCGGTTCGTTCTTCCGTTAGTGGCAGTCGTCTGCTGTCAAAATGTCCTTTCAAAAAAGCGAGAGAGCTTTTTCCGTCCCCAGAAGACTGCCAAGATCCTCAAGGCCAAGAGAACATCTCGGGAATCGCTAAACAGAGTAACAGCAGATCAAAATTCGCACGGGGGGATTTCGACGTGCTGATTGTCAGCCGGAAGTACGGGGTCGTTGTCATGGAGATTAAGAGCATCGGTGACCACGCAGTTATTCCGGACAAGGCCGATCAAATGACAGACGCGTCTGACAGCGACATCAGGAAGAAGATTGAAAAAGCAGTCAAAGGCCATGGCCAGTTGCGGAAGTCAGAGAGTGTCCTTCATCATTTGTTTTCTGACCTTCCAGAAAAGGTCACGGTCGGTAAGGTCTTGGCAATTCCATACATGAAGAGAAACCGCCTCAAGACAGCCGTTGCAGCTGACCCTGATCTGTTGAAGGTAAAACACCAACCTTCCAAGCTGCAATGTTCTCGAAAAAAAAGCAGTTCGTACATTTAATATCATCCCATCTTTGAATGAAAATCACAAATCTGAGATCTCGCCCAATGTTGCTTAACGTTTTTCTGTTACTTAAAGCTATCACATATGTCCTTTCCCGAGAGATCTATATAGTTCTTTGAATTTTTTTGTCGTCTCCTCAATGGTGGAGTGGCCAAAAGACTATGACTTTTTAGTTTGATTGCAACTACATGTATAAACCTATTTCTGACACATACATATTGTAAACAGAAACACTAGCTCAGTAGTATTTCCAAAGCCTTCTCTCCTTTGCTACATTCTTACTTAAGGGCTTAGCTGTGTGTGAAGGGCTACATCTGTGTGCGTGCGTGTGTGCATGCGTACGTGCGTGCGAGACCTCGCGTGAGTCATGAGTGAGGGAGCAAGCAAATGACCGAGAATATTACTGACACTAACAAAGGGAGAGTTCTCTTTTGCTCATGTCTTCTCACTAAACTTCTCCCTACCCCCAGGATTTATATTTTACTTTCCGTCTTAATTATTCTGTTTATTTCTGTCCAGCAATTTTGTTCCTGTCTGGGCGGTAGCCCGGGCGCTAGCCTGGAAACGGCCCTCGATCACTGTCTGTGTGAAGAAGATGTTGGATCTCTTGATGATCTGTGCGAGAGAACGACTGCCCAGTCGACTAGAGTCTGTGTACGAAATAGCCGCTTGGTGTCCTGGTGGCAAAACCTCACCAAGAGGCCAACATCCAGCGGAGCTGCAGCAGAAGACAGCACGCATTTCTCCTCAGATGCGATGTCAAATGACTGCTTTGTGCAAATCGTGTCACGGTGAGTTTACGGACGGAACTGAAGCTAGCTGCTAGGTTTACCTGAATTTTAATATGGAAAAAGACACCGTACAGTTTGCAACGCAAATGGCGAACTTTCTTGATCGAAAAGGTTAGTTTTTTTAAATTTAAATCAGAATGCTGCAATATTTGCAGTCAGAATGTTCTCATTTTGGCAAACATAATGCTATCGTATTTAAACTTTGCTGTAGAAGCCAAAGTTACAGCAGCACATGTATTACTCTTGAACAGAAATGTGAATCTATTATCTAGTGATTTTTTCACCCTGATGTCACTATGTTTATCTCCAATCCCTCACACGACCACCACCAACACAACAGCCACAAGTACAGTTCAGTACTTAATTCTTAACCAAAAAAGTTTAAATATAAGAAGGACCTGGACAAAAAAAACCTAAACAAGTAGTAAAAAAAGATGGACCAATTCGTCATGATAATGAAGTATTTATTTATTTATTTACAGGTTTTGCGGGATGTACTCAACACTAGCAGTTGACAATCGCAGAGGACACAGAGACGAGGTCCGAACTGTCGACGAGTGCATTCACCTGACAGGTGTCCGCTTTGGTCGTAACATGCTATTTCCGGCTCAGAAGTTGATCCTGGACAGAGACGACAGGTTCCTGTGTCTGACCGGAACTCCAGGATCCGGAAAGACTTTGATTCTCGGACTGAAAGCCGTGGAGTGGCTCAGAGCGGGACATACTGTCATCATCGTCTGCATTAAAGGCATTGAGTATGGGACTTTGGTGTCCTTGACCCTTGAGAGACAGGTTAGAAGCTGGACCGGTAGCCTCCCTACCAGCCTACGTATAGAGAGGTTATCGATAAATACGGACGTGAAATCGTTTGTTGAGAAATTGATACGTGAACACGAAGGAAAGGTCCTGAAATTTATTATCGATGAAATCCCTAGGCAAGTGACAAGAGACTCGCAACATGAAAAGCTTGTTTCCTGCGTGGAAAGTCTGACCAAAGCACTATGTCAGATTCAAAAGAGTCTGCTTTCATCCCCAGGCTTGTCAGCAGATCGTCCACTGGATTTCCAAGCCGTGAGCCCAGATCACTCTTCTGTCATTCGGGTGACGCCCAGTAACATTTTGAAGCAAATCGAGAAGGTTTTGTCTTTTTCTGAGGCTCGTCTTAAATGCTTTAAAGTTGGAGACACCGGCGATTTTTTGCCAGTCCTGGACGAAGACTGGAAGTTGTCTCTCAAGGAGATTGAAAAACTGCGCACACAGATTGTTTCTTCGAAGAAAATCCTTACAGAAAGATTGCCTGACATGGGTAAGCTGAAATCTATTTTGCAGCGAGAAATTTCTCGACCAGAATTCAAGAAAGATTACCTTGTACATTATAATTAAGACTAGCATCTACAGGACACCTTTTTTTCATTTCGATCCATGCTTAAACAGAATAACAGGCGCTCTGGGAGGTGTGATTAGAAGAAATGAAATCTATTTTTATAGACTAAAAAGTAAAAAAAAGACCTATTTCTTTTTAACAGAGAGAATTTTTTTTTAGTTCCAAGGAAAACGCAGTTTTTAAAACATAGCTACTTCTAGTTCCAAAGAAGAAAAAACTTATAAATAGATATACATGCAGACAGATAAAGACATACAAGCAGAGGAAAAAACAAAAGAAAAGACGGACAAACAGACCGACAAACAAACAGGCCGAAAATGGATAGGCAGACAGACAGGCACACGGACACACAACTATTTTAAATACTATAGTTTAACAACTAGCCTAGCTAAGTTTATTTCTGCCCAGAAATATTCCACGAAATGTAGTATTCACAATATTTTGTTCTACAGATACTCTGCAGGAAATCTACACAAATCTACATTCAGCGCTTGGGGCGCTGTTCAACCTGTACAGCTCACTCTACTTCCTCGTGATTCACACTCTGATGAAAGTCCTCGTGGAGAAACAAGAGGAAGAAAATGTGGATATCTCTGTGTGGACAGCCTGCATGTTTCCGTTCGATGTCCCCAGGGCTTACCAGAAAGCAAAGCTCGATTTGTGTGTGAGATGCCCTCCGAGTGTTCAGGCAGTTTTGGAGTTGTTGGACAGGGATGTGAACACTAAGGTAAGACTGAGAGACCAGCTCCTGCCTACGTCACAACTTTGTCAGGAAGGTTGTTTTGTGAGATGGGAAATGAATCAACTGTTACAATGCACTTCTGTTTGTAATGTTTAGACACACACACGCACGCACGCACGCGCACACACGCACGCACGCACACACGCACGCACGCACACACGCACGCATGCACACACGCACGCATGGACACACGCGCACGCACGCACGCACACACACACACACACACACTTTGTGAGATGGGAAATGAATCAACTGTTACATTGCACTTCTGTTTGTAATGTTTAGACACACACACGCACGCACACACACACGCACACACACACTATCTTTGAAAAAGCTGAAGTTTAAATCACTTGAAACGGACATCCGCAAACAAGAATATAACATAAAACAAGCTCTTGTGATTCCCAAAGCTTTTCAATTGATCGATTTCACATTTTCTGGGTCTTTATAAACCCCAGCAAATACAGTGCATGTTAAAAAGAAAGATTTCGTGGAATCATAGCTACCTATTTATCTAAGCTTCACCACCAAGAAGTCCTTGCGATGCAAGTTACTAACAAAGTTAAACAACTGTACACTTTAATGGCAGGTATGTTCATTATTCTATATGCATCCAAATAGGCATTTGTAATCAGGGCATCTTCTGATTCCGTTGAAAGTTATATATGCTTAAATCTGTTAATTTATTACGTATCAATAGTGAATTTAAATACCGGAAAATCAAATCAGGTTATAATGACTTCGAGAGCAACACATACCTGACTGTGACCTTTCACTGTCACCTTGCTCTCACCATTCACCCTTCCCTCCAGAGTGCACGTCCACAACTTTATTACATCTGGTTTTCGCTGTTTCAGGTAGTGGCCGGCTTAACAACATAAATTAATTAGTTCACAAATTCGTATATGGTTAGTTGGACCTCTGTGGCTGGGTCACACAGTAGCCTATTGAGGGCGGCACGTTATACTGATTTAAACCAAATTCTATCTGGCATCTATCAACCTTATATCGGTACACAGCTACGTCTTCCAGTGTTCTAACTACCCTACTTGCTGTATTAATTGGAGACAGAGTCCCCTGTCGGTTCGAAACTGCCCTATCAAGATATTAAAACAATGACTAGCTAAAGTCCAATGGGAACAATTCATCGCAGCTATAAACCTTTGGAAACCCCTCGGCCGTTGTTTCTCGAAAACGCGCTGCTCCTTAATTCGTACGGCGTCCGCAGACTCTGCCCCTTTGCGCAGAAACTTTACTCAACAGTATAATGACCCATTCATCTCCAATTACAGTGATTACTGATTGTTTACTGCCATTACAGTGTTCAGTGATTACTGATTGTTTAGTGCCATTACAGTGACTACTGATTGTTTACTGCCAGCTTCACGTTCGCCAGCTAACATTTTACACTGACGTCTGCGTTCATCGTTTTGTAATTCACAGACCGCATCACCGTTCACTTACTGGAATCTCCTAGGCGTTCACAACCCCCCTCTGCCCTCCACAGGACAGAAGATCAAACTGCTGGACCACAGTGATCACGTGACCCAGGTCACGGAGGTCAGCGACTGCGTCGAGTGCGGGCAGGCGTTGTTGACTTACCTGCACGAAACGCTGAGTGTTGGTGAGTATCAACAGAAGTAATAAATACATTGAGCCTTCGTGATCCAGCTCGGGAGCTTAAAGTGTAGCTTATGGATACAAAACTTCCATTCATAAACGCACACAGATTCAAATATTGTCTGAACATTTATGGTGTAAACCCTCTACTTTGCTATCACGGAAACCTTATCTGTAAGTACTTAGATTTAATAATAAGCAGGTTTGACGTTAACAAGTAAACATCTAAACTATCACCAAAAAATAAAATCTTCCATAAAAGTTGGAAAACACAAGCCTGACATCGAGTCCAGGACAGACCCTAGTCAACCTAGAAGAGAGAACATGGGTGCGTTGTGGAGAAGCTGAAGTAACATTACAAGAGAAAATGTAGCACTTCATTTGTATCCATCTGTTCAATTAACTGTTAAGGTTGTTGCTGTTGTTATGTTTCAGTACTTAAGTCTGTACTATAATATTGTTGGCATTGTTTATTGTGCTTATAGTATTTCAAAACAAGTTTTACTCATGTTGAATTTATGTCCTTTGTTTTATTGTTGTCTCATTAATAGTGACAATTACTATTAATAAAATTGGAACATTTTAACAATGAAAACAAAAAATCTATCATGTGAGTGTGTCGTGTTTTCATAGGGTTCTTTATCGTGATCGGTATCTACAGCTAGACAGCTGGTGGATTTCTTCTCAACATTCCCGGAAGCTAATGTCTCAAACATATAATATAATGGATTTAAATCTTTTCCTCCATCTTCTATTTCCTCATAATATGAACACTCCAATAATGAGTCATGCAACGTTCTCATAAACTCATTGTAAAAAGCTAGACTCTGGTATATACTAAACAACAGTAGGCCTAGCTCGCTCCTTCTGGGGATGACGTCACTTCGGCAGTTGTGCTCCCTGCTAAGTTTTGGGCTTTCTCCAGCGCGGGGACTATCCGCAAGCTGCACTTTAATTTATTGTTTTCTATTGCATAGCCATTCCGCCACCTTGGGAATGGTGCAAATGCAGTGTGACGACAGCGAAGATTTTTATAAGCCAACAATTCTTGTTTTGCTTTAGTGCGTGGTGTTGCAGTGACAGCATTTGAGCCACCATATTGGAGTAGTGACGTTTATGATAGTTTGAAACCTTTGCATGCATAATTCATCACCTTAATTCACTTTCGAAGAAATATAATTGGGTATAACTCTGAGCGCATTTATCCAATGAAGTGATGAGCGTGAATGCTAAATAATGATGGAAGGATACTGAACAATCCCTAGATAATATGTGTACACTATTCACAGATAGACGAAAGAGAGTGCGAGAATAAGGAGAAAGAGATTCTGTGTGAGAAGAAAGAATATATATATATATGTGACAAGCGTTCGTACTTCATTCTAACCATACAGCAGACCGGGTTGGCCCGTGTCTCCAGGAACGATAACTCTCTGTGACAAATTGATGAGACTAAGAAATACTTTCTTTTGTCGTTACGCATGCAGTATATTTTCGAACTGCAGACGTGCCGAGCGAAGACATATAACATCAGATCTCACTTGAACCTCTAAGACGATAAGTGTTCACCCATAATGATTTCCGTGGTGACGTTTGCAGGGAACAACGGCCCTCTCCGACCGCATGACGTCATCATTTGCGGAGGACCCGTCCATGCCAACAAAGACTGCGCGTTTCTGCAAAAACTGAGGCAGAAGTTCCATATAAGACTGGAATGCAGCGAGCTTGACCCCCCTCCTCCCTATGAAGACCAAGTATTTGTCATAGGTGTGTACATTTTCTCCAAGGTTATTTAATGCAAAGTGGGTAAAACGCGGCTGTTCCCTTCCAACCCCAACCCTTCCCAATGCTTTAACAAACAAAAACAATCAGCAAAACTCGACCTTGCGGTACTCAGACTGTTTTCGAAAAAAGTAGGTGTGTCTGTAGATAAAAAAATAAGCCGACACTGAAACTGAAGACCAATCACATTCACGCCCTAGACTTGACGTTTCTGGAAGAGTAGAGACGTAGGTGAGGGGGTGGGACTTTTGCCAACGTCGATCAGAAAAGCATCGTCCCGACATTTTATTCTCAAAGACGTTTGTGTCCTCTCTTGCCAGCCGGAAGTGTTCTTCAAGGCCTGGAAGCCAAGATCATCGTCTACATACCGGAAATCAAGTACATCCTCGCTCGTAAAGGGGAAGAACTCGAGGACAGAGATCCCAGGGTTGACCTTCCTGATTGGTTACAGCATCTTGGAACGTGGAACAGGAGACAGCTGTGGTTCGTGGCATCGCGTTCTGTGTCTCACCTGATTGTGTTCGTGTGCACACGCCCACGAATATAGAAAGACATTCTTCCTTCAGAGAAGTACTTTTGCAAAAAGAGGCAGAAGTTCTAGTACAGTTTACATTCACCAGGGTGTGACTGAAGCTGGAATTGATTATTTTTCCATTTGTTTAGGTTGTTAATGACAAAATCAAAGATTGTCTTCTTGAGATAATATTGGTTTTTCTGTTACTGAAATAAACAGAACTATTTTGAAATTAAGGATTTGTTGCTGGTTTTTTGTTTGGTTGGTTTTTCTTTGTTTTTTTACTGACACAGAAAATGGATGCTTTGGACACTGACCTGTCGGAGA
Source organism: Lanistes nyassanus (assembly GCA_004794575.1). NCBI lineage: Eukaryota > Metazoa > Mollusca > Gastropoda > Architaenioglossa > Ampullariidae > Lanistes > Lanistes nyassanus. Next base: position 193,491 of record SMGT01009060.1, on the reverse strand, counting down.
TATAATCTTTTGACTAGCAGACTGAAAACGTTTATATTCTAAACACATTTTTCCCTGTTGCCAAAACAGTAAACTATTTATATACAGTGTGTACATCCAAATTCTTAAAAAGAAAGTAAAAGCATTAAGATGTGAGCGGCCAGTGGAGATATGAATGCCCAGTGCAGATATGAGCTCCCAGTGCAGATGTGAGCGCCCAGCAGATGTGAGCCCCCAAAACAGATGTGAATGTCCAGTGCAGATATGAATGCCCAGTGCAGATGTAAATACCCAGTGCAGATGTGAGCGCCAACACGAAATTTTAAACTTTTTTGAGATAAGCGAAGGGTAAATATAAATGCACATAGAAATCACAATTATATCTGCACCGGCATGTGTGTCCATACACTGATGGATAGGCTGATTCATCTGCATGTGCATATTATCTATAAAAGCTTCACGCTTTTCATCTGTGAGAATGCAGATTTCTGCTTTTATCTTAAGAAAGTGCACTTGGACGGCGGTGTGGGAGGCATAATATCTTTGTTGGCAGGTATGGCTGACTCACAAGGAGAGTGCAGTAAGCAGCCGATTAGGGTTATTTTAGAGTACTTGAGCGTGCAGCGCCGAAACAGGTGTGTGCACGGAGGCAAGCACAAACCTGACCTTAGATAACATTCTTTGGAGTTTGACAATCTTTAGATCTTATTTTTCACGGGAGCGCCCAGAGAAAACCCACGATGACCAGCCCGGTAAACAGGTTCAACGTGCAGAAAAACAAGTCTTTCCTGGTGACGATGGGGGCTATGTACTGCATGCCCTGTTGTAGACAGTAACTGACCGCATACACACCAAACAATTTTGGTCAGCCGGTTATCGAGAACTGAACACAGAGTTCAAAATTGTACAGACATCGAATCAAACAATTACTTCAAGTGGAGGGAGCATAGCTAGCCATATGTGTGACGCATACAGCACATTTGACAAGTTTCAAGTTTCAAGTTTCAAACAACAACAATAAACAATAGACGAACAATAAAACGCACAGAGTACGGCAATAGTGCTGCAGGTATCCGACATATTGGTTCCACTTCATTTGTGTTTATTTGCTGAAGCTTGAGGGGAGAGAGAGAGAGAAGAGTTGACAAATGATTTTGTTGAGATTCTACCCACTACCTCAGGGTGATTGTAACAAGCCACAAAGATAAAGAAACATAATCATAGCTCTGCTGCGCAGGTCTTTATCTTCAACTCGCTAAAGCTGCTTTAGGTAACCTGAGTTTCGCTTCCTGGAGGACCCGTCAGGGCGTCTGTTATCGCATCTGCAATTGCAAACAGCGGATATACATGTGAACTCTCTCGACAAACACGCACGGAAGGTACTGCCCGCTCAAAGATCACGTACTGCCCTGAGTGTAGGCTGAGGTAATAAGGACCGGACAGGTTGACTTTTCTGTTCACTTTATACTGTTATTCCGTGTTGGCTTAATTAAAATGTATGCAGACCTCTGGACAAACTGACTGACGGACAGACAGACAGATCGCAATAAAGGAAGGAAGGTAGGCATGCATGTTTTAATTCTTCTGAGTAGCTCATGTTACAGGTACACACTTTCAAGTCTGAAGGCTAAACATGGTATTTAGCCGGTGGGAACGGATTTGAAAAGGTGCAAGTTTCGGAATCTTCTCTTTATTTCTTTGAACATTGCTTTTAAAAAAGTAATTGTATTTCCATTTCGGAAATCTTAATCATGCAGGGTTTTTTTGTTGTTTTTTTTTTTTTTACCAAAAACGTGTTTGATATCCAAGTTTTATATCGCGTTGTGGATGCCTCGCGGTTTTCATTCCGCTTTACTACGTATGGAAGCTGCACCGGGAACAACGGTTTTTAGATGACTGGTAAATCACCAGCTAATTATTTTACGACGCCTAATTAGAGCCTATTAGCTTACACATGACAGCAAAACAGCGCGGATTTCGCATTACTGATATAGTTCAAACGGTACGTTCTCATGGCAGTCTATTGTCTTCTGGGTTATGTGCAGGTCTTAGGATTTAATCGTGTGTCATTTGTGTTCTTGAATGTTACTAGTGAAAACATCTCAGTCACAGAGAGGAACCCCTACTTTAAGTCTTTAATCTGCGTGAGATTTTGTACACGGACAATACAAATAAAAACCATGTCACATTTTTGCAGGTATATAACCTCGACAGTCGTTCCTGTAGTTACTGAGTTCACTGTTTCGTCGGAATCTCTGTATCCTCTCGATTTCATTCTGAAACAGTTCACGCTGCATCAGACGAGATTCTTGAAGCAGGCATTGTGAGGTCATCTTGTGTCAGTTTCGAAAAGGGGCCATATCGTTTTTGTTTGCTAAGTCTTGTCTATTTTCTAATTATGTTTTCAAAGGAACAGGATCTAAGGGATTATAAACACCCCGTTCGCTTATCACCTGGCCCCACGCAGCTTTAACTCAGAGAGAAAAGGGTTTAGTGGAAATGGCTCGAAGGACATCGGATATCGGGGAATACTCTCACCGACCGCTGGTCCCTGTACTACATTCAGGGGGAGCCCCTTACAACACTGCACAGTACGTCGGTCAGAATTTTCAAGGCCCTGCTCCGCTCTCAGCACCTCTTACTCAGCGAGTGCTGGAACACCGGAGCTATCAGCACGCTGGAATCCCAGCCCCGTGTATTCATCCGCGACCCTGGAGCTATCAGCAACCTCGAATTCCACCCCTGTCTGGTCAGCCACCACTGGGACCCTTAAACTGTCAGCATGCTGGTATCCCACCCCATTTCGCTCAGTCAACTCTGGGACCCTTAACTTGTCACCCTGCTGGCATCCCACCTTATTTTGTTCAGCCCTCGTTTGGACCCGTAAATTGTCAACACGCTGAACAGACTATTTATTATCCTGTCCAAGGTCCTCGTTTATCTGCCAAAGTAGGGAATTACGACAGGGGTCGAGGACAGATGGAAAGCGGACGTGGTAATATGTCCAATCATCGGATGGAGTGCTCCTCACAGTCCCATCCAGTACAGAAGAAAAAGGCATGGCGTAACAGCTCACACACGGCACAGGCTGTTATTTCTGAAGAGACGAAGAGAATTCAGTCCAGTGCTAAAAGAAAGCAGCTGACACAAGCGAGTGGTCAAGCCAGACAACTAACATCAAGAGTGCAGCAGGCAGAGGTGGCACAAACTAATAGCAAAGACTTACAGCTGAAACTAGCCCTGGATAAACAGGAAACCGTGTCCAAAGCTAACAAGAAAGAAATTCAGTTGGCAAAAGCGTGTGTCGAAGCTACTCAGCTGTCGCAAGCTAGTAATGAAGAAACACAGATTACGCAAGCGCAAGCAGATGCCAAACAGACGCACCCCACACCAGCCACCTTTGAAGACGCTGAGCCCACGCTTTCCAGTTCTGCTGCCTGCAACTCCAAAAAGCAGAAACATTCCGCTGAAGTTAAGAAGACCGTCAGAAATGGCGCCTGTGCTGAAAAGGCTGCTACAAATGCGTCGGCTTTGAGCAAGTCTTTCTGGAAACAGGTGGGAGTATATCGTCGTTACGTCATGCTATCGCTATCATCATCAATCACGATCTTTCTTGTTCTTCCCTCCCTTCCTTTTTCCTGTCGTCTGGAAAATACACTGGGTTTGTTTGGGAGTCTGGGGTTACTTTTAGTTGTCAGAAACATGTATCAGATTCGTTTGCTGGTGGATTTGTGTGTGTGTGTGTGTGTGTGGTGTGTGTGTGTGTGTGTGGTGTGTGTGTGTGGTGTGTGTGTGTGGTGTGGGGGTGTGGTGTGTGTGTGTGTGGGGGGGTGTGTATGGTGTGTGGATATGGTGTGTGTGTGTAGTGTGTGTGTATTGTGTGATGTGTGTGTATGGCGTGTGTGTGATGTGTGTGTATGGTGTGTGTGTGATGTGTGTGATGTGTGTGTGATGTGTGTGTGATGTGTGTATGGTGTGCGTGATGTGTGTGTGTGTGATGTGTGTGTATGGTGTGTGTGATGTGTGCGTGATGTGTGTGTATGGTGTGTGTGCGTGTGCGTGTGCGTGTGCGTTCGTGTTTGCGTGTGAAATTGGTCTTAGCAAACCATTATGCATGAAGTCAACCATCACAGTCTCGATCTATTTCAGTCGATCAGATCTTCCCATGCGGGCCCCCTGTTGTTCCAATATAAACATCACGATAGAAGTTTACAACTAAAATGCAAAGTAACATCGACTTAAATTTAACCACAGAGCTTGTTCACGTAAAAATTTTCGTTCTTGTCTTGGGTGAAAACGCTGGCGCCTTCAGTCAAAGCTTTCTTTGCTTTCAAACCACGAAACATGGAAACGTGTAAGCCGGCCCTAACTGTCGTAAGCAAAGTAGTCCTCGTTACATCTTGACAACAATTCGACTGAGGGGTTCAGGCTCTGCAGAGGTGACTGTCGTAGCAAGAAAACATTTCTGTATTGAGTGTATAACATCACTATCTTGACGTATGTTTTCAGCTTTATACCGAAGAGATGCTTCAAGACATCAAGAAACGTTTTCCGGATCTTCTTGGTCGAACGTACTGCATACCCAACGAGCTGTACTACAAACTGAAGTTCCGCAGTTCACGAGACCCATCAGGTCCCTTAGGGGAGCCTCTTGAGGTTGAAACAGGTGCAGATTCGGATACTAGAAGTAGCCGCTCAGAGGTCCTCGTCAGGCAGTGTTTATCACGTCTCGCAGCGTGCCTACAAGATCCAACGATCATTCTCTTCGGCTACGACTTCAATAACTTCCTGAACAAAAGTCTGCAAACGAACAGCCCTCAGTATGTCAGTACGTCTGTCCCACCACCACAGCCTCAATGCCCTTTCCAGAGAGCGAGAGAGTTTTTCCCCTCGCCACAAAACTGTCCGTCCCTGCCAAACCGTAAGTCTCAAGCGAAGGTACCAGCTGGAACCGCTCCACAAAGCACAGGCGGATCCAAGTTGGTCCGAGGTGACTTTGACGTTCTGATCATCAGCAGGAAATACGGATTTGTTGTCATGGAGATAAAAAGTGTCGGCGATTGCTCTGTTATTCCCAACAGTTCCGACCAGGTGAGAACAGTGACCGACGAGGAAATTAGAGAAAAGGTCAAGAAAGCAGTCCAAGACCAACTGCCGAAATCAGAGAAAGTCATACGTCATTTGTTTTCTGACCTTTCTAAAACCGTCAGGGTCATTAAGATTCTGGCTGTGCCCTGCTTGAACAGAAGTCAGCTAAAGACTGCTGTGGAAGGCGATGCAGTTTTAAGAGAGGTAAAAAAAGCATTTGATTTCACAGACATTTCTCTAACACAAGCTATGGACCCAAATTGAAGATTTGTCTACTATGTCAATGTACGTGTTTTCCTTTAAATGTTTATTTTACTGATCATTGTCAATATGCGCACTTAAATATCTGCCTGAGGACAATGTATGACGAACCATTTGCGTTAGAAATACAAACTTTTCTGTGATTAAATATTCCAAAAAACCTTTTAAATGATTTTGTTTTCTCACAAAAATGATTCCTATTTAGGACAGCTTGTTTTATTAAAACTCATTTAAAAGCGTCTCTCGAAAAGAATTCAGCTGTTTCAAGGTAAATAATTATATAATTATATATACAATTATAATTATATAA
>SMGT01009060.1:127744-179762 GCA_004794575.1 Lanistes nyassanus | reverse complement strand
CCGAAAGAATGGAACGTGGCAGATCCTCAAGTTCTGCCAAGTTCCTTTCTTTCGGCCCTCTCTTTGCTACGTGTTTGGGTACGGTAAGCTCCCTTTGGCACAGGCGTCTACATACGGCTATGTGTGAGCGCTGCCAGTATCTTTGTTGGAGTTATCTTTCGATAATTTAAGCGCTCTGTCCTCATTTGTTCTTTATTGATTATAATTCGTTCCCTTTCATTCTTTAATTTTTATGCGTTTCTCAAAAGTCAGAATTTATTTCATTGTCCTCGAGGGCCATTTAGAAAACAAAATTCTACACACACACACACACACACACACACGTGTATATATATATATAGTAAAAATTTAAAAAAAGCTACCCGAACTGGAAATAAAGTGTTTAAAAGATAGAGAAAAAGAGAGGGATAGATATTTCCTTCTCATGACGGCTCAGGATTAATGATTTAGACGGACATTAACCACTTTGTTACTAATGAAGTACTTGTAAATATACTTTAACGTGTCTTATAGTTATAATCTTCGTTATTTAGACAAAACTGATGTCTAGTTCATTTTTGCTTTCAATCGAAGAGTGATCATCTTTAAAAAGTACAAAAAAACATTATTTCTTAGATCTGTAAAATTGTTTTGTTTTTTTATTCAAAACTAATCTTCGTTTCGTGTTGTCTATAGACGCTAATATATAAGTTAATGATTGATACTTTTGCTGTACATTTATACTACATGATGACCTTGTTAAAGAGATGGCCAAATAATATTATATGGTGAAGTGAGTTAAATAGTACTTACTACTATGTGTGTGGTGATTGAGTCACTGTATGCACTATATATGCCTACACGGTTTTGTCGTGACTTCCGATGGTCTCCATGTTCTCACACAAATTTTTGTTAAATCTGTGAGCGATAAAAACACAATTCTAAAGCAAGCTGAAAGAAAACTTTTAAAAAGAGTAAAATGATTCCTACCTGAAATCCAGCCAGTGTGATTTCTGTGTAAAAGGTTGCGTTGAAAAGGTTATCGAAGTGAATCCAGCAATATGGTGGGCGATTGTCTCGCTAACTTCTCAACAAGATCACGTGGTTTCGAGAGCACAGTTTAGAAGTCGTGTATTGTGTGGTCTAAGGAAAGGAACTGGATAGAAAAAAATGATTCCACTTTAAGAAAACACGTCACATCCCTTGCCATCTAACCACCTTTTTATCGAGTCATTGTAAAACCCTCTCCAAAGCGCCGTCATCTGTAGCAAAGTTTTTGCTTGGCGTACCGTCTCTAAAGCGATGAGAATGGGCGCTCTTAACAAGTCATGCACACAACGATCAGTGTGCAAGGGAGATGACCACACAGTCGTCCGAAGAGTAAGAAGAGTACGTTCCCTTGTCTCGCTTGACAACAGGGAGATGGCAGGCAAGGGTAGGAGTTTAGGAAAGGGATATCGGTTAGGGGTTGGGGGCTAGTAAAGGGGTGGGGATGGGCGTAGCCGGGTCCCTTAGCTAGTAATTTATATTGTACATCTCGCGCTACAGTAAATTCCCACACCTTATCATCGGCTGACCGCGGTCATGCGCATAGTTGTAGTATGGTTTTTGTGTTTAAAATAGCATCGCCACCACTCTCAGAGGGGTGTGGGTATGACTGCGACTGTCATGTTGTGGAAACAAGACAAATAAACTGTCTCCTGACAAACACATCGTGATTTATTTATTTATTTATTTATTTTGGATCAAGGAGATGCGATTGAGGTTCTATGTATAGTTGACACTGGTACCAAGAGATTGACTGAAGAGCGGGTCTTTTAAAGACTAGGTTTACAGTCATTCAATGCACGTTTATGAAAGTAAAATAAAACCAGGGCATGTGCACGTCCATCAACATATTCGTGAGGGGGGTGAACACATACATACCTAAACAAACGCACGGCGCACGCGCGGGCGCACACAAACACCCCATATATATATATATCTCTTACAAGCAAAACGAAACTGATATTGTAATTGTACGCACTGAGGACAGAATGGTGGACTTCGACTAGTCAGTGAAGAAATTAAGACATATGCTGTACCCCGGAAGGTATGAAACTTCGCGTCCCTTCAACAAACTTCAAGCGCAGAAATATGGAAAATGATTCGTTCGACAAACCGGTTAAAAAAAAACCCCAACACTTAAGCGTTGTCTGCTCATTAGCTGTCGTGTACAGGATGCAAGCACGTGACCCAGGCAGGCGAAGTTCTGTAAATCCTACCAATAACGAGATGGCGTGTATGTCTGGCACGTGTAAACAGGATGCTGCTGATATCGAGTTCCCGTTATCAGGTAAATATGTCAAAGAAGGAAAGCAAGCAACTGATAAAGAATGAAGTATTTACACGCAAAAAGCCCTGCGCATTCAAGGTGATAAACATCCACCATTGCAAGTTAATCGAAACGCTTTTCTTTCGAGACATTTATACATCGCCCTAGTGTTTTCAAAACTCCGTGAACTGTTGAATGTGAAATCTAAAAAAAATGATCAATGAATTTTAGTAGATTTACTTCCTTTATCCTTTTATTGGTGGTGGTGTTCTAGTAAACATGTTAACTGTATCTGACTTAAAAAGCTCCCCCCCCCCGGGGTTCAAAGTCAAAGCAACCGAAAAAGAAAAAACAAAGACTTTGATTTCAGAGCAGCAGCCTTGACCCTTGAGGGAAGAGTCGGTAATATTCCCAAACGACCTTGAACTAGCAAGCCGGGGAACACCAAGCAGCTCGTGAGTTAACAGGATGGAATAAAAAGAATAGAGGAGAATTAAATCGTAAGAAAACAGTAGACAATTCACTGTGGTATATTCACAAAAAAAAGGGGGACAGCTTCCGACCTGACTAACAATACTATCATCAAACAAGGAATCGAAACTAAGGAAGCAGAAATGGTTTCCCGCAAGATGACACGACCGCTCTGTCCCGGAGAGTTGCTGCAAAAACTGCACTGCATTATCAAGCAGCCTCAAGGGTAACACATACTCTCAGGGTTGCTTGTTTGCTCGCCAGCTCGTTATACCGTCCTTCGCTCGTTCGTTAGTTCGTCATTTGCCTGCTTGGTCGTTCGCTGGAAGGCTAGCGTATCGTTATTTTTAGGGCCATTCTCTTCTTTTGTAAGGTTTTAAAAGACAAGTTCGTGCATTTTCTAGTGATAATGACCTGTCCACCAAGGTCTCTACTAAACGTGAGCTAACTTCTATTTTTAGGAACTCCGTTAGAATCTGACAAGAAGGATCTTAGACTTCCAACACGCTTGCTGATGTCAATGTCTCACATGGACGTTGATAGTGTCAGGGAGTAAGCCTGCCATTGTAGTGGGGTGGGGAGGGGAATGTTCGGTCTTTACACCCCGGTTGTATGAATGCTGAAGCGGGAGTGGGGAGCAGGTAACTGCGTCTTTTCGCGTAGACAGAAACAGAAACTACGCGTTGCATTCACAACACGTTTACTAATTGTCGGTGTGGCAGTGCTTGATAGAAAGATCCCGCTCACTCTATGTGAAAGCGCGCGCGCACACACACACACACATTACGCACACACCCAGTTATACACAGAGTGACGGAGAGGAATAAGATGGACAAGAAGCGAACTACCAAATGTGATCTGTTCGTCTGTTAATCCCAGACCTAGAAACGGTCAAAAACATGGTAGCGGAGCCGTAGCCCACAATACGAACCCGGCGGCACTAAATGTTCAAAGGCAGACATGTCTTCTTGGCGTCATCTGAATCGCGACTCTGATCAGCACCACTCTGGAGGAATGCAAGGAGGCAGATTGAGGAGAGCAACTCTCTACCCCACTCGTGTCTCCTGTTCTTACTATGCTCCTCATCCCTGGCAGTCGGAATTCTTTCGTCCTCAACTCCCCAGACCGCCTTCAGGTTTCAGCATAGGTTCTGGTGCTTGCGTTGACAGATATGGAAAGGAGTGCCCTGGATACGGGAACAACTTCCTTCCGCAACAACGTGGTCCAGAAAGAACAGGCAGACGAGGCAAGTTTCAGAGTTCGAACAGATCGTCTGCACAAGAACACGAAAGAGCGAGTCACAAAGTACGGACTGACACTCTGTCCGCGAAAGAACAGGACGCTGATGACGTATGTGCATCGAGTTTGTCGAGTCGTAAAAGCTTGTCAAGGCCGTTCCAGAAGTCCTCAGATACGAAACCCGGCGCCTTAGCTCCGCCTGAACACGGCGTCGCTGCACAGGGGAGCGAATCTCCAAGGTGGACTGCAGCCAGAGCTGAAGACAGGCAGCTGACGACCACTGTTGCCATAGACACGCAGTCGAAGAGAGCTATGGCCACATGGCCCCAGTTAATGAGGGCTAGTGCTGAGGTCACACACTTCACGAACCCTGCTGCTGCAGACAAGCAGCTGACAGGTTCCAGCGCTGAATTCTCATACCTGAAGGCTTCCGAAGCTCGTGGTCCTGATGATTCTTCGCACAAGAGAAAGAAACGTAAGCATGACAAATGCATCAGAAAGTCTGAAGGAGATGAATCAGACCTGAACAAAATCTACTGGAAAAAGGTAAGGCTTTGTTTTCTAAACGTCCATCGGAAAGTGTCCACATCCTCATAACAACCTTCCCTTCTTTCTCATTTTTCCTTTAACATTTCCACCTTCGGTTCGTTTTCTAATCTGTTTACGCATTCCAACAATTTATTCTGTCTGGGTTTGTCACACTCTTTCTTCGTGAACAGTTCCTACCGCTAGTTTGGTGTCCTTCAACTGCACACCTTTCCTCGCTATAGTCTGTTGCCCAGTTTTGACTTCATAATGGTGAGAGTAACAAAATAATCTTTCCCAGTAATGAGTCGTGTCAGCAGTTTTGCGTACACAAAACACTGCGTCGTTGTTTTATGATTACAGACTTATCGACTACATTTTACAATTTTTCACATAATAATACACGTCAGACCATTAGACGAGTTGAGTAGCTGAGTATGTGCGTGCAAAGCAATTTTCGAACCATGTTTCAGCACTGTACAGAGCAGATGCGGCAAGACATCGTGAAACGGTTTCCTGATCTTTTGCGTAAGACCTACTTCATACCTCCTGACCTGTTCTACAAACTGGAGTACGCGAAGTCAGGCGAACGGCAATCTCTCCCGAGCGACGTCCTGGTGCTAGACAAAAGCAGCCTGCCTAACCTCAGCTGTAACCGCTCAGAACTCCTCGCAAGACTGTGTTTGACGTCCATTGCGGCGTCTGTGCGATCTCCCATGGTCCTTCTCTTCAACTACCACTTCGACAATTACCTCAACAAAAATTTACATGAGATTCCTCTTCCCCAAGCCAGGGTGAAAGACGTCCCGGAGTCACCAATGGAATCTCATCTTTCGTTTTCCCAAACACCAGACGAGGCTTCTGCTAATGCTAAACCTTCAGCCGGAGGTACTTTCGACCCTCCATCTCAGTGTCCTTTCAAAACAGCAAGGAAGATTTTCCCGTCTCCAGAAAACTGTCCAGCGCCTCCCAGCAAACCATCGACGAATGCTCGACAGAACAGCAACTGCTGTCAGGTCGTACGAGGCGACTTTGACGTGCTTGTCGTCAGCAAGGAACACGGGTTCATCGTCATGGAGGTGAAGAGTATAGGTGACCACGCTGCTATTCCAGACAAGGCAGAGCAGGTGACAGAGGTGTCTGACGACAGCATCAGGAAACGGATCAGAGATGTAGTCCAGGGTCAGATGCAGAAATCAGAGACTGTCCTCCGTCATTTGCTTTCCGACCTCTACGAAAGGGTCGAGGATGTCAGGGTCATAAAGGTCATGGCCGTGCCCAATTTGAAGAGGAGTCGCCTGAGGAACGCAGTAGAAAGTGACCTTGACCTGACGAAGGTAAAGACAGAAAAATGTGGAAAACTCCTCACAAATTCTATTAAGTTAATTTAGCGATCAGCTGGGGCGGTAAGATTGAACAAAGTTATCCCATCGCGACAGTCTCTCGCTTCGTATTTGCCGTCCTCGTTTTATCGGTAGTCTGTGGTAATATATTGCGTTGTCCAAGAAAATAACAGAAAAATATGCAGAGCTTCCTATTCCATAATTCATCCCTACTTCTTTTCCCGTCCCGCCCTGCCTGTCGCTAAAGGGTGGTTGCCAGAAATTCGTGGTTTAAAAATATTTAAAGGCTTAATTGTGGCCTAGGTTCGCCTGCTGTGCGGCCTCCTGGCTACTCATACGGGTTAATTCGTTATTCACACGCCTCTCCCGCATCGCCATTTTGTAGAGCTTATGAAATTGGAAGTACCAATGAGAACGTGAATCTGATTGGCTCAGACACAGCGCGTCGTCTGCTTGTTCCGCGGCGTTCTCAAATGTGGCTTGGCAGTCAGTGCAAACTGAACGCTCTAAGACAAAAAATTATTTATTAAAAGGAGCCATTCTGATTTTCCTGCTAATAAACGATAAAATAAATACTGAGGAGAAAAAAAAACAGTGTTCTTGGAGCATGGGTGTTACATGGTCCCGCTTTGATTGCCTCAAGACAAGTCTCGCGGCGTGGTTTTGAACCCTCAGAATTCGAGCGATCATTTAGACACGCGTCTACAGAAATATAAGTACACAGAGCGTGATAGATTAAGGCAGAGGTTATTTGGCAGTGCTCTTCCAAAAACGTCTGCATAGACTAATCTTTCGTGTGCAGCACTTCTCTTCCTGTTTCATCGGCCGCCCGGAAGGTTCACTAGAAGAAGCGCTGGAACAATGCCTGTGTGAAGAAGATGTTGGTTCCACAAGAAATCTTTGTGAGAGAGCAGCAGTCCGTTTAGACGAAAGACCTGAAAAGGATGACGTCTTGAAATCTTGGTGGGAAAATCTCACCAAAAGGAAGGACCCAAACGAACATGGATTTCAAAGCAAGGCGGATCCATGTGTGGTATCAGATGACGTGTACATTCAGATCGTTTCAAGGTAGGCCTCGAAAATGCAGTCCAACATTTCATTATTTTGGACGAAATATTCAGAATAAACCTTAATTTTATTTTTCTTATATTATACCATTACAGGCTACAGGTGTTACTTATGTCGTAAAATTGTTACAATTGTCCGAAAACGTGCACCAGTTCATGAAAATTTCGTCTTGAATACAATACTGGTTAAGGGTTTTTACTTTGTTTTATAGATTAGCGGGGTTCTTTATGTCAGATGTTTTGAATATAACAAACAATACGACTAAGATGACAAAAAGATGAAAAAGACAAAAATTAAGACCACAGAGAAGCTTAATAAGTAGACTAAATATCAAAAACAAGATCAACCCAGAAATAGCAGCTACTAAATCCACTACTTCAAAAACAGTAACAGCAAATACTTCATGCATGTGAATTCACCACTGTTGAAGTGTTGACATCTGTAAACAAATGTGATAAAATTTGTTTGCCATGCATTTCTATATCGTTCTCTCCTTTTGTAACATTTCAAGGTTCTGTGGAATGTACTCAACTGTAGAAGTTGACAATCGCAAAGGACATAGAGACGAGGTTCGAACTCTCGACGAGTGCATTCACCTGACAGGTGTCCGCTTTGGTCGTAACATCCTGTTTCCAGCTCAGAAGTCGATCCTGGACAAAGACGACAGGTTCCTGTGTCTGACCGGAGCTCCAGGATCCGGAAAGACTTTGATTCTCGGATTGAAAGCCGTGGAGTGGGCCAAAAATGGACACGTCATAATCATTAGCATAAAAGGCGTTGAGTACGGATCTCTGGTGTCCTTGACTCTTAAACGTCAAGTTGTACAAATGGTTCAGAGCTGCCCTGAAAAAGTGCATGCGGAAAGGGTTTGTCTGGAAATGAACGTTGAAAATTTTGTTGATGTTTTGCTTCGTAAATACGAAGGAATGCGTCTTGGGCTCATCATCGATGAAATCCCTAAAGAAGTATCAAAGTACAAGCAACACGAAAAACTTCAACAAAGTGTCGAAAGTCTGCAGACTGCTTTGGATGTACTCCGAGACCTTTTGTGTAAATCGTTAGATGTCCCTCCCGAATCCCACGCCCCACATGACAATCCACCACAAACCCTGAAGGAAATTGAGGAATGTGTAGATTTCCTAGAAGAACGAATTAAACGCTTTCGTGTAGCTGGAACCGAAGATTTCTTACCGATTTTAGACGAGGAATGGACGAAGCCTCTCAAGGAGATACAGATTCTCGGAAAGGAAGGAAGAGCTGTGCTGGAATCATTGACCAAGTCTTGGCAACACGTGAACGGAGTGGAAGGTACTTGCTTTTGTAAGATGAAGTTAAGGGATGTCACAAAGTAAACTGAAAATATTAAGAAAGAAAGAAAGAAAGAAAGAAAGAAAGAAAGAAAGAAAGAAAGAAAGAAGGAAGGAAAGAAAGGAGGAAATAAAGGAAAGAAAAAAGAAAGGAAAGAAAGAAGGAAAGAAAGAAAGGAAAGAAAGAAAGAAGGAAGGAAAGAAATGAGGAAAGAAAGAAAGGAAAGAAAAAAGAAAGAAAGGAAAGAAGGAAGGAAAGAAGGAAAGGAAAGAAGGAAATAAAGAAAAAGAAAGAAAGAAGGAAAGAAAGAAGGAAAGAAAGATAGGAAAGAAGAAAAGAAAGAAAAAGAAAGAAAGAAGGAAAGAAGGGGAAAAGAAAGAAAGGAAAGAAAGAAAGAAAGGAAAGAAAAAAGAAAGAAAGGAAAGAAAGAAGGAAAGAAAGATAGGAAAGGAAGGAGGAAAGAAAGAAAGGAAAGAAAGGAAAGAAAAAAGAAAGGAAAGAAAGGAAAGAAGGAAAGAAAGGAAAGGAGGAAAGAAAGCCAAGAAGGAAAGAAAGAAAGAAGAAGAACAAGCGGACAGAAAAAAAGATACAGGTAGGGCGGGCAAACAGAGAGGTGGGGAAAAACGAACCTACTTAAAGCCTAAAGTCTGAACAGAGCCTAAACTCTGTTGAAAACCGTCCAGCATTAATTTTAATATTTTGTCCTCCAGAACGTCTACAGGAAATCTGTTTTCACATGCATTCAGCGCTTGGGTCCTTGTACAACCTCTACAGCTCTCTCTACTTCCTGATCATTCACAAGCTGATGGAGGTCCTGGCGGAGAGACATGAAGAGGACAATCCAGACGTCCGTGTGTGGACGTCATGTTTGTTCCCCTTTAAACTTCCCAAACTATATGAACAGGCGACCCTTGACCTCTGCGTCAGATGCCCGCCAGCCGTTCAGACACTGCTGGAGCTGTTGGACACGGATGTACACGAGGAGGTCAGACATGCAAAACGGTCCCAGATTTTTATGTGTGATGAAAGCGTCGCCCTTTGTAGCATGACGTAAGCGTGATAATCGACAGTCAAGCTGTCTTTCCTTCCGGTCATATTCCTATAAGGAGCTTGGGAGAGATTTTTTACAAAAATTCTACTTCTGGTTTGACCGGTGTTCTCGCTGCACCTTGACTTGTCTCTCTAGCTTAAGCTTCCCGCAGAGTTAGCTTCTGTTCACACTGTCTTCTGAATTCGTTCTTTAGTTTCCTGGACTTAGAAATTTCAACCCGGCTTTCCGGCTAACAGACATACAGTTCAGATGTTAAATGTTTCTTGCAGTTTTTTTTTTATTTTGAGCACACTGCTGTGATTTCAATAACCAAATAAGTCAGATCCAAATTATTCGTTCTTGTTTCTGAGCAGGCACAGTCGATGTTCACTTACCTGAATATTCTGAGCGTTCACAACCCACCTCTTCCCTCCACGGGACATCAGATAAAGCTTTTGGATCATAGTAATCACGTGACCCAGGTCACAGAGGTCAGCGATTGTGCTGAGTGTGGAAAGGCATTGCTAACATACTTGGTAGACACGCTTCGCGTCAGTACCAGTAAGTAGGGAGATAAATATTTTATTTATTATCAAGAAAGTCTTTAGGTATCACATTATTATCTTTCATGTTTTCGTTTAACATCGAGAATGCGTTTCATTTTGCTACACATATACTTCAGTAACATGGCCATACTTGTTATATAAATAATATTCAAATATTTTCGCAAGGACCACTTCGACAAAGGAGGTCAAATTCAAATTTTAGTGTTTTTTTTCCTTCCCTTTCGAGGGTATTACATGTGCAATAATGTTTACAAACACATTCTCTTACACTTCAGAGGTAAAAACATTGACAACGTGCAGAACACTGTGGTTGCAGAAGAACTGTATTTTAGGGTATTTTAGGTAATATATTAAGTCGTCAGGATGGCAGGTTGACAAGCAGATATGTAAAGAAGCAAACACACAGATTACGTTAGCAAAAAGCCAGACAGACTTACAATTTTAGGGGAAACAGACGATGCTGTGTCTCGCCATCTTTGGAATACCTGCAGGCAGTAAGGGTCCGCTGCAGCCCCATGACGTCATTATATCTGGCAGCCCTTTCTACGGGAATAAGGACTGCGCATTTCTGCAAGAACTGAAGAAGAGCTTTGACGTCAAACTTGAGAGCAACAGGCTGGAGGGTGCTCCTCCATATACGGACAACATTTTCGTCACAGGTAAGTTTTTGTCTCCAAAGGACATTTTTCTCGGACTTGTCACGTTACTTTTGTCACAGTTTAGCGTGACCCAGGAGCGTGAGTTAAATCTTCAAGTGCCTGTAATAACTGAGTTGGTAGTGTAGAGATAGCTAGAAGTCCTGTAGCTTACGTTGTTGAAAATTTTCCAGCGATAACTTTTCAGCAATGCTTTAGTAATCAGGGTATAGCGGTAATTCGTTTGAATTAATTTCACTGTTTTAAAGTCCATGTTTTCGTGCTAGGTGGGAGTGTTCTTCAAGGCTTGGAGTCTAAAATTGTCGTCAATGTGCCAAAGGTCAAGTTTATTCTTGCCCGTGAAGGGGAAGGAGTCAAAGATCACGATCAGAGAGCAGACTTACCTGATTGGCTGGAGGATCTTGGAACGTGGAACAGGAGACAGCTGTGGTTCGTGGCATCGCGCTCTTTGTCTCACCTCATTGTGTTCGTGTGCGCACGCCCGAGACAGTAGGGGAACATTTCTCCGTGGAAAAAATTTGCTGTTTGCCTTCGCCGAAATTTATCTGATGAGCGAATGCAAGAAGCAAAAGAACAGAAAAATGTTATTAATGTCTGGTCATTGCTTACCAATGGCCCCATAATGGCTTGTTATTCGCGTGTCCCATTAACCCGCTCCGATCAGTCGACTGGTAGTTAGTGTCTGACGTCGGACTGGCTATACAGTGTTCTTACAACATTAAGACACGTTAATAATCATAACAGCCTCGTGTTTTGTTGTTCTTATTGTTGTTCTAATTCCTTTTATTCAAAATTTATAATCGAAGTTTAATCTAGCGTCGTCTAGGTGCAAAAAAATATTTTCAAGTGTTTTAAGTAGAACTCTATTTTTTCTTTGAAGACGTTTTTAGAAGTATGTTGTTGGATTCAATATCTCCACATGCATACACACCTATGTTATTTCCTGAACTTATACTCCATTATTTAAGAGTGTTCTAGTACTGATATGCAGCTAGTTATCAATGTGTGTGTGTGTGCATGCGTGCGTGCGTGCGTCCGTGTATTGATATATGCATTTATCCTGATAGATAACTAATCTCGAACTCATGTCGAATACGTTCCATGTTCTTCCCAGAACAGCCTGTTCAGTGGACTATCGAACCTGTCCAGACGAGTCAAAATAAAGCAGTCGTAATACTTAAACTTCTGGTAGGGGGCGCTTCTTGGCGTAATTATAGGCTGAACGCTCGTGTTTGGTCCCAAAGAAGTCTAGGTCATGCTCCAAATATGCATGCGTCTCTTTTTCTTTTAAATTCTGCCAACACATGGGATCTGTACGCGCACAAAGGATCTCTTTTCTCTCGCGGAAGTCTGCTCTTGTTCGATTTACAACTGCATTATGTATTTAATAATTGTTAAACCGTGACGTTTCCTTGCACAACCTGTTTTACATTAACCTGTGTACACTACAGCAGAAAGTTACTGACAGTTTCATATGATCCCTATAAGTGATGTAATGGCATCGAAACTCCATCCTTCTACACACTCCACACTGTTGTTTAGTTATCATGTAAGTGCCCTGTAAATTTTGATTAATTTCTTTCCTTTTCCGTTGTCTTTCTTCCTGTCTCTTGCTCAAATACAATTAGAACAAGGAATAAATATAAGGAAATAATATCAAACGAATATTTTACTTTTTGTTGGTGTTAAATACATCGCAGTCTTGTCTGTGTGATAGACCTCAATGTTGCACACTTTTAAAAAGCCACGCAATTTTTTTTCTAAAATTTTTATCAAAGGCCAGGCAGCTAGGACGTGCGACAAATCAATTAACAGACATGAAAAATGACACCCGTTGGAACTTGCCTTGATTTCGACCCAGCACTCAAGTCGTGCAATGATAATCTCTCCCAGGACGGAAAGAGGGCGCCACCTGCCCCAGCTGCTGGAAAGTAAGAGAGACAGTCGGGTCTAATTGCCTCGTCTAATACCCTCAAGAGTCGAGCGTCAGAGCGCTGAGATCAGATGTGCTAAGCAGCCTTCAGCTCTCGCTTCCTGACTGACGGGATGCACGTGCAACGAAGCCGGTGTCACAGATGCACGCGCAGTGAGGGCGGTAGCGCAGAACGCGAGTTCTCTGCTCCTGCAGTTACTCATTTAAAATAATCTTGTTTTGTCAGCAGGACGAAATCTTCATTCCAAACCACTATTAATTAAATATTTAAGAAGCAGATTAAATTGACAGTTTGCTTAAGACGGACATAAGAAATATATTGACTGTCGTACATAATAAAATATGCAGGACTGTAGGTGAACAGTTAAAATGTCACACAATTGGTGGAACGAAGAGGAATGTACAAAGCAAATAACAAAATGAGTGATACAATACAAAGAAAAATTGCGATGAAATAATGTTCACCATTATATATCTATAAATAATTTGTGTTGGGCTTAATTACTTTTAATCGGTTTATAAAAATAGGGTGAAAACATATTCGTGAACACGCTGGGCAGAACGCACATCATTGGCTGTTTCGCTTAACACAAGAACGTTCCATCTTTTCTGTAGCTATCGATCTGTATCTCTCTTTACCTGAGCTGGCAGGAGACAACGTGCAGATGTGAGATGTTATCAGGCTGTTTTTTAGGGGCTGCGGTTTTGATGAAATCAGCTCATGACTAGGAACAGAAAGATAAAACAAGATAAGGAGATGAGCGACAACAGCGATGATGATGATGATGATGATGATGATGATGATGATGATGATGATGATGATGATGATGATGATGATGATGATGATGATGATGATGATGATTCACATTACCCTGGGCTCTCAAACTACGACACGCATGCATCCATCAATCCATCCATCAATCCATCCTATATCCACCAACCCACCCATTTTTTTTGGGGGGGGGGGCGGGGAGGATGTCATTTACAGATGTATCTCGTTTCTATCGACATGTGAGCAAGCGAGGGAGGGAGTGGTGGTGGGTTAGGGGGTAGCGAAGAGATCGCGTACGAGTTTTCGTCGGTTCGCACGTGACAAGATGTGCACTTAAAGATGGAAGGATAACCCAACCACAAAGGAAAAAAAATGAGAGACTACATCGTCTTGAGAGCAGATTCTACCTACTTATCTTCTTAAACGCCTCAACCCCCCAAAAAAGTTTTTCAACAGTTTGGAACTTTTAATCTGGATTAAACCCAAACTGTCTTCTAATCGAACTGTTGAGGACAACGCCTTTGCTTATAAATCCGTCTTCCTGGTGTAAGCCGCATTTGAACTATCGACTGCATTTTATCGCTGTACTGGCCAGACATATGATGACATTTATAAACTTTCAGTCCACAGAAGACCAAGCCTTACCGCAGAAAACTATCGCGCGATTGATTCTGGGGACCAATCAATTGCCCGAAGAGCCACGCGCGCCGTCTTTTATTGACTCCCAGAGTTGAAGATTGCACAGCGGGTCGAAGAGCCCGGATGAGCACGCTCTCTGACTGATGACGTCACAGCTGGTGAAGAACGGCTGCACGCGCTAATGGCGGGCTAAGCGGCCGACTATTGAAACACCTGTTTTAAAGAAGTTTTAAGACGTTTCTGGCCACACAAACAACCCTTTTAAAACCATGGCGGCTGCGGCTGGAAAGGCACACCATTTTCTGACGCCTGATAAAGGCGTCCATCTCTGGTCAAGTTGGCTTTGGGAAGAGTGGCTACTGCACCTCAAATTGTTTCCAGGAGACAATGGGTCAGTATAATGCCTTTCACCGCATTTCCACTAACAGAAAACCTATTTGTTCTAACAGTTCTTTTGAGCTGTAGTTAGGCCCTACTTACTTTTCAGTAAAACACTTCAATGTTGACGTTCTTTCAAATAATAGATTTTTAAAATCCATTCTATTGCATTTGAGAACGTATCATGTTCGCTGTTGTTTGAAAACAAACCACTAAGCTAACCTTCTTTTAATACCATGTCTAGAAAAAGCATCAATTTCCAAATATCGTGATATATACTACACGTTCTCATATCTAAATAATCGGTTTTATCATGGTTTTAAATGGTCTCCATATCACTTTTAATGAATGCATCTTTATTATTTATTAGTTGAATTTTTTCGGGGTTTTTCCTTGTTTGTTTGTTTGTTTGTTTGTTTTCCTTTTCCTAATCTGTATGACACTCAAGTAGAAGCAACAGGAACGTTGATATTGAAAGTCCTCCGCGCTCCATTGACTAACTGCTAATGCTGACGTTCATTAACACAAATCTACTGGACTGTTCTGTGATGTGTTCAGGAAGAACGCTGCCCGTTCCGGTGGCGTGCGAAGTGTGTGGAGACAAAAGCTATGGCAAACATTACGGTGTCTACTGCTGTGACGGGTGCAGCTGCTTCTTTAAACGCAGCATCAGGAAAAACATCGCTTACACGTGCATAGGTGAAAAGATTTTTTCTACGGCCTTACCGTTTCTTTTCCGCCGGATTATTCCTCTCAGCGTTACTTTATATACCTTTTTTTTTCCTTACACCTTCCTCTGGGACATTTTTGGAAATGGGTCAATGTATTTGACTGTTAAACCCTTGCTGTACTAATCTGTGTTTCAGACAAATGAAGTAAACACATTCAAATCTAAACTCTATATCATGGCAATAACGAAAGATTGTCCAGACAAAAATAAAGAATTTGTCTTTCGCTGCAATGATGTGTGTAAGAAGCTTTCTTCATGTATGTCATAAAAGAAAATGCAAGACATAAAATTAAAAACATATTATAGCAATTTGATTGGCAGGACGTGTGTTACTAACTTTTGCTAACTTGTAGAGAGATGCCTACTTTTTCAACTATGCCATACTGATCAGACTGCTTAAAAAGAAAAATCTTATCCATTTTTTTACTCTTAGCATGATTATTTGTACACTTACGTCTGCTTTTGGGTGCTGTGGTCTTTCCTCAGGAAAAGGAAATTGCGTCATAGACAAGGCTCGGAGAAACTGGTGTCCATACTGTCGTCTGCAAAAGTGTTTCTCGGTGAACATGAACAGGAACGGTAAGGAACGTGGGTCGCCGGAACAGCTAGAACAGACCGGAAAAAAGCTTGATAAAAATGCAGTCTTGGGGCAAGCAGCAATATGGCGTTATTCTTTGACACGAAAAACCTTTTTCAAGAGGCCTTTTTTTAAACGCTGATATTTTCATTCTTTCTCTTCCATTTCCTAATAGCAGACCCTTCAGGAAAGTCAGACCTGAGATAAGCAAACCTGTGGTTAGCCGCGATTACGGGAACTTGTGACAGGCTAAATCAGCGGTGCCTTCATAATGAACTGACTTTTTCCCGTTCTCCAAATAAAGACGATTTCTCTGTGCGAAAACAACTTTTTTCTTCATGTGCTTCAGCGGTCCAAGAGGAGCGAGGTCCGCGCAAGAACAAAGGCACAAAGCGAGCGTCCATTTTGGCTCGCAGGACAGCACAGCACTCTGTCCACTCTGGCTCCTTCAGCATAGCGCCCCCTGTCTCCATGGCAGCGCGCCTGACGCCTTACGAGGCGGGTATGACTTCTGTGGAGTCCAGTCTGGCCTGGACCCCGATGTTCTCGGCTTTCCGACGAGTCCCGCCCAGAGGACCGCCCCTGCACCCCTATCATCACGTGCATCCTCTCCTTGCCTGGCCACTGGCCACGTCATTTCCGGCTCTGCTGCTCGGCAGCGTCACTGGTACCGCAGACTGTTTGAGTACCGGTAAGTGACACGCCCCTTTTGTCTGTTTTCTTTCCATCCACGACTTCGCTTGGCTAAAATCAGAAATATTTTCATTAAACTTAGTCGAAAGCACAGATAGCCTATAAACAGATGGTGCTCTAGGGTCGCACAAGTGTTGCCACCGACCAGCAGCGCCACCACGCGGTGAACGCTTGGCACAAATGGCGTCTGCTATCCCTCCGCATCAGAAACGATTTTTTTTTCAAACCAGAGCATCACACAAATTACTGCTCGGCAATTAGCCGTTCAAACGGCCAAGGAAATGCACAGTATTATCTTTTTTTTCGTTTTGCCGGAGATAAGAAAAGTGAAGCCCGTAATCTGTGCAACTTGCTTCAAAATGTCTCTCGTAAGGACACGTGAAAATACGTGATCTTTTTATGGTTGGTTCGTGAGGCCCAGATTCGTACGTAACCGGCTTTATGGCTTTATATATGTATATATTCCTCAAATCGTGCGTTAATAATTTTGGTCATATTGCAGCACGTTTCCACGTGTGTGTGTGTGTGTGTGCGGTGGGGAGGGGCGGGGAGAGATACATTAGCTGCACAAGAAGTTAGATACTGACGAGTTAACTCTAGAATTAGGGCGAATATGTTTTGTTTTAATTGTAGTACTACGTGTAATTCTTTTTCAATTTTTCCAGATGCCGCATTTAAAATAAAGTTGTAGGCATTAACTGCAGCTTGTCATAGACTGAATAATCTATGAATTTCTAATAGCTACGCCAGCAATATTGGATGCTCTCCCCTACAAGTTGCCAGGCGCTGGGCGCTAGTGGCGCTGCCCGATTTTGGCTTTAATTTTTACCTACATTTTAGTGCGCACTGCACCATCTCTATATCGACCATCTGTCAAAGTTATGGAATCAATTCAATGTCTCATAATCGCGTCACAGTTACTGACCTTGGAATTGCGGTGACATCAGAGTTCATCTATTCAATGTTCGGACTTGTGCGCGAAAGGTTGATGGGTCAAATCGAGCAGTGGCTAAGGAATACATCCTAGGGTGGCTTGCATGAGCGTTCTAATCCCCTGTTCATTCATAAAGGTGCACGTAAAATTTACAGGGCGAATGGGCGTTACGACCACTGTTATGACCTGAAAAACGGGTACGAACGCTAAAGCAAGCCAGCTCTGGAGCTGAATATTGTGCAGACTCCATTCACCCATCCCTCGAATATTGAACTGTCTCTCAGGATTGGTCGTCTTACTGAAGCTGTCAGTGTTTTATATTCAATGAATCTATCAGTCTACTGTTTTATATTCAATGAAGCTATCGGTCTAATGTTTTTTTTAATTAAATGAAGCTATCAGTCTAATGTTTTTTATTCAATTAAGCGTTCAGTCTAGTGTATTTTTAATTCAATGAAGCTATCAGTCTAGTGTTTGTTTTAATTCAATGAAGCTATCAGTCTAGTGTTTGTTTTAATTCAATGAAGCTATCAGTCTAATGTTTTTTATTCAATTAAGCGTTCAGTCTAGTGTATTTTTAATTCAATGAAGCTATCAGTCTAGTGTTTGTTTTAATTCAATGAAGCTATCAGTCTAGTGTTTGTTTTAATTCAATGAAGCTATCAGTCTAGTGTTTTTTATTCAATGAAAAGCTTAGCACGGAGACCCCTATCCCACAATCAAAGTCACACACTGCGGTAGCATTGTCGCTTCAGTATAACCAACCGATCAGAATGACCGTTTGGTATTCAGCTCTGTTCCATTGTTGCTGTTTAATCCGCGTATTTAGAACCATAAATAACTTTTACTTGATCTTTCAACTTTCACCCATAACTAATCGTTATATATGTATTTTCTTAGTCTACAACCCGTTTGGCGATTGCTTCCATTTCTTAATGTCGGTTCTCGTTACGACAGCTTTGTAAAACCAGGGCTAGTGACTTTTAACCAGAAAGACTCACCATTTTGTTGGGGTTTTATTTTATTTATTTATTTATTTGCTTTTAATAGGGTCTCAGGAACCGCGCGACATCCAGAGATTTATGCGCCACACTGCACACCAAATTCTCATCTCTTGCCTTAGAAGAACTCAGCACAACTACTTCTTCAAAACTCTCCATCCGCGAGAACAGGAGGTGCAGCTGGAATCCCATTGGTCAGAAGTGTTTTTGCTGGCGGCTTCCTATTGGCCAGTAGACCTTTCATGCATCATTTCGAAACTGTTGCGGGTGACCGCTCCGGTAAGTCTACTGTATCCTACCTACATTAGCTTCTTGTAGCACGATGTCCAAAGCCAGAATTAAATATTCTTCGTAATCTGTGATTCTAGTCATATTTAATCACAGAACCTTTGGAAATCCGGTATTTACTTTGACCCTCTTTGCAGGAAAAAAATGGTAATCAATAAAATATTTATCGAACTTGTCTACGCAATCCATTAATCTACAACCACCCTCACCCAAAGTGATATTCTTATTTCTCCGGGGTTTTTTTTTTTGGGGGGGGGGTGGTGTGGTTGTTGTCTGTGTTTGCTTACGGTCTTGGCGTGGACAGTTTTAAGGCTTTTTTGTAACATAAATATTTCAGTACATAAATGACAGTTTTAACAGACGGGTGTTGACAGAGGCAGCTATAGTTGTCCCTCGTGTCAAACAAAGGCAATGCGATGGCAAAACTGTTCGCAGGTTCGCGAAGCTGACGAGAACCATGTGTTGTGTGGAGTTCAGAAGGTCATAAGCACGTGCCAGGCTCTGAATGCTGACGTCACAGAACTTCCTTTCCTGGAGACCTTGATCCTGCTTCGGCAAGGTCAGTAAGTGTGATGAGGCTCTTTCCTGGGGCTGGATGCAGGAGCAGTCGTGCCTTTTTTGCAGTTCGTAAATAATGCTCATAGAATCCTTTCTGTCAAGAAATCTTACGACCACGCGTTTAAGAATGGAAGCAGGATGCAAGCGCTCCCGCAGGCCAGACCAAGGCTTGGCTGGATGAGGGTTCGCATCTACACTTTGGGGGATAAGAGCGGACCCCAGGCCTCTTCTCCTGTATTTTACGTTCAGGAATGAAAACTACTCACATTGCGTCCGCTAGAAATTAAATTATTTTTAAACCATAAAAGTCGTTTATGCCCATGGGAACTCTGACACTCTGACCTACCGTCGCTCACGTTCTTTGATTCTCTAAAACTGGCTTGTATGCTGTTTTCTTTAGCAGATCTTCCGGTACGACCCGTTCGCGATTCGTCAAGGGAAGTAACTCCGGGTGCACAACAAAAGCCGTCTCGGGGGTTTGCCGACAGCCTGCTGTAGAGTGCACGCCCTTGGCAGTAGAGCCCTGTTCCCGATATGCCAAATGTTGCTCTGGCTTATCTGCAGTTGATAATGGCGTCATGCTGATAAAGTAAACCCGTCTGACCGCGGTCTGTTTAGAAACAGATTTTGAGTGTAGCACAGGTAATTCAGGCTTCCAACTAATTAAAATTTCTTAGAGTAAACGTTTTTAAAAGAAGAAAATCTTCCTGCCAACTGTCTGCCAGTACAGAAAGACAAACACCTTAAAACAGTTTTAGCTGAGCCGTTCCCTAAACAGTTAAATGTTTCACAAGGTATAGAAAAGAATAAAATAAATTCACGTACCTTGTGGTCATTTAGAATAGGTGCTAATGATTTTCTGCAACAACTCACAGCCCATATAGTGTCAAACGGTAAATAGAAAGATGGACGCGGAACAGGCGATCTACGATAAATACAATTTTTAAAAAAAATCAGATATAGCATCGTTAATTCAAGTGAAAACCTCTTTTTGCATAACTAAAACAAAACTTAGGTTTTCGGCAACAACAATGGGCGTTCTTTGTGGAGAGAAGTTTCTCTTCTCGCGGCAATCAAGTGTAAATTGCTCTTTACGCAAAACAGCTCAAACAGCTAAATATATCGGTGTCATTGGGTTGTAATGAAATATGCATTTCCGAATATTTTGAACTGGACAGCGTTCGCAGTGATTCATCCAAAATGTGCATAAAACGCATCCCATAAATATTTTGTCATTTTTTCCTGTCCCACACATCGGCGCCCAAGGAAACACCCAGCGTTACTAATATCAGCGTTTAATGAGTCTTAAGATGTCTGCCGACAAATTGTTGTTAAATCGCAGGTGTCAACATCATAAACAGACAGATTTATAAGAATGTAATCGAACTACCAATTAAAAACAATACAGTTTAGGCAGTGAACTGGTTTATTTTTCCTCTCTTAGAAGACTAGATGTTCCAAGCGAATGTCTGGCAAGCACGGACATTTTGTTGTATCTTTGTCATTTTTCAACATTGTCACGACGGGCTGTACCTTACCTTAGTGGACTCGACTTCTCCAGAATTACTGAACAAACTTTAATGGTGATCTCGTAAATGTTTACTTAATTGAGCAATCGTCACCAAAACCTTTACTGCCTCAGGTCAATGGTTTCTACACCAAAGGGTGACGGCGCTATGAAATAATGTGAATAACTAGAGAAATCTACCGAGGGAAAAGATTCTCATACTCTGACACGTTCGCTCAGTCTCACACAGGCAAAACACTTCTTGCTCAAGAGCCCCCACCCTCGTGAAAGACACAACTGCAGCGAACCGTTATTCAACATATATTTCATACACTAACTGGCTCGACAACATCAAATATATCTACAGATTATTTACAAAGAATCACCGTGCTCGTGTCTAGGGTAAGATGCTGCCTGATTACGTCATACCACGTGGTATCAGACAAAGAAGATAATCAAACTCCAGAGGGGAAATCAAATTGCAAAACCGGCCTATGATACCGCTCAATACACAAATACAGCAAGTGACCGACAACAGAGCTCCTACTCTCGTCACTACTGAAACAACTATTTCTGCAATACACAATTCTAAAGCTATTCAATGACCAACAATGAAGCTAGGACCCTTCCACGACCAGCACTTCCCTCTTACCTCTTTTGACATACGTCCGGCCACTAGCTTATGACGTCTCCTGTCTCCCGCAGGATAAAACCACCTATCTTAAATCAACCCGAGTCCCAGACTCTAAGATAGTTTATGGCAAGAGCAGTCCTTAACTTATAAGGCGCATCCAGCAGTCACTTACTCGTCTGTTACGTAGGCTTGTCGGCGAAATACTTCCAGTGTATTTAGCGTGAGAACTGGAGCTGCTCTTCCGGCGTCCTGGCTAAGATGGCGAGGGGCAGAGGTCCGTGGGTCTACACGTGTCAACTTCTCTTGGTCTTCCTACATTAACCTCTTCTGTGTCTAATCCGATTCTGAGTGTCCGATCTCTCGCGCTTCCCCTTCCTTAAGTACCGTGTGCCCTCACGCCCTGCTTTCACAGGAACCACCTTATTCTAGTTAAAACCAGTTCTGGCCAGCCTAGTTTGGGCGGAGCTATTAGCCTGGCTATGACGTACCGTCCACCTACCAGCTGTCAAGAGAGGGAGGGGCGAACAAGCTAAACTAGGAGTGACAGGTGATAAACTAGGAGTGACATGTGACAAACATCGCCGAGTCTTCCTTAATGTTTTATTTCATAAAAAGTGTTATTATCACTTATTGCGTACCTGCTGACTTTCACATGTTATTAAATTACCAGAGTGAGAAATATATTATACCCAAAGCTGCAAATGTTACAAAATCTCGTGAAATGTTTGTCACCAAAGGCGGACAGAAAGGCTGATTTAACTGAATTTGTTTAAATGTA
Source organism: Lanistes nyassanus (assembly GCA_004794575.1). NCBI lineage: Eukaryota > Metazoa > Mollusca > Gastropoda > Architaenioglossa > Ampullariidae > Lanistes > Lanistes nyassanus. The sequence continues at coordinate 157,841 of SMGT01009060.1, read as the reverse complement.
TTCCTGAACGTGTTTAAAGATCACGTAGGCCCTACTTGGGGGGGGGGGGAATTTTAAACACTTAAGATGTGGTTGTGTCCCCCTCCTGTAAACATCAAAACATGTAATTCCCTCTGTGTTAATTTTCGTTCTATTCTGTAATTATTTCTCAACAGAAAGTCTAGGTACAAATTAGCTGTTTGATGAAACAAAACAAGTATATCAAATAAGTACTCACGAACAGTTTTTGCTTAGACAAAATCTGTTTTAATTTTGAGCCCAGAGTCAACCTTCTTGTGAGGGGTTCTGTAAAGTTTGTCAGGAAGAAAGTTCTCCTGTCCTTAAATGACCTGTGACCTCTGTGCAGGTCACCGCGAGACCCAGGTCGAGCCAGGACGTCTGGACGCCTTGCAGGAACAAGTGCAGCTGGCGCTTGCGCACTACACCCAGCACGCCTACGCGCATGCGCACGTACCGCCGACCTTGCCCGCCTCGGTCGGCTTGCCTGGCGGGGCCATCAGCCTGCCATCGTCATCGTCTTCTTCCTCATCATCCCCCTCACCGACCGTCGTCGTCCCACCTCCGGTAGCCACTGCTGTGGCCACCACCGCCCGCTTTGGTCGTCTGCTTCTGGTCCTGCCGGCGTTGTCGACTGTCAGCGGCGAGACTCTTGAAAAATGTCTCTTCCCGGACATGCGCGTTGCTCATCTCATCCGCTCTTTCTTCTCCTGACATTCTGCGACGCTTCCAAGGCAACACCTGGAACGTGAGGGAAAGGAATTTCCGGTGTGCGTACGTCTGGGAGATGCTTGTCGGGGGATAATATCCGGGCAGAGAGACGTGAAGGATAATCATGTCAGGGATATGTGTTGTATGTGGCTGTGCCCAGCGTTTCTGGAACTTGTTTCCCTGCCTGCGAGAGGGTTTGGATGTGTGAGTACCACGCGTATGCTTGCTAATCCGTTCTCATGTTGTTACTTGTGGTTGCACGCGTTCTTGTTTGCGTGTGTGTTTTTGCATGATTATGCGCGCACCGGTGTCGGTACAATGCGTAAGTGCGTGCATAGAGTTAGTTTTCAATAATACGCGCAACCTCAGACGTCTCGCAAGTTTTGGGATTTCAAGTACGCATGGTATGTTTGAAGGCTGTTCCTGTCTTACACTACCACAGTACATCATGTACCAGTATGACAAATTGTATCAAGGATTCATTTTTTTTAAAAACGGGCATGTTTGCTGTAAAGGAAGTCCCTTTCCGAGGCGCATGCGTTTACTCACAAAATACGTATATGCCGTGCTAAGGTGCCGAAATCTGATCATGACAAATTACGAACGCGTTCCCTTTTTTACGTAAACGCAGTGTTTCTGATGTGCTTATAACGGACTCGTATATGCTTTCGCAAAAACAGTCTATTCCACCGTAAAATTTATTTACGGAGTTGTTACTTTTAACTGTTATGTCAGAAATTCCATGTGTGGAACCCTTTATTACTGATCAACGGCAGCTCCGTGAGTAATATTTTCTCCAGCGGCTTTGTCAGTAGGTGATACTGTGTCAGTAGGTGATACTGTGTCAGTAGGTGATACTGTGTCAGTAGGTGATACTGTGTCAGTAGGTGATACTGTGTCAGTAGGTGATAGCTTCTGCGTCCCAGCCGCCATAGGTTATCAGCGATTTGACAGAGCCGTATGCATGAAAATAAAAGTCATGCCTGAGTTCAGATGCAATTGCTTTTGCTTACCTCAATATTCTTTTCTTCTCTCTCCCTCTCTGTGTTTTAGAAGAAAACCACACATCCCATGTAAACGTGGATCGGTTTTCGGGATATATGCGAGATTTTGGTGGGTTAATTTCTTTCCGCAAACGCAGACTTTCGCTCTATTTCTTGTTTCTATCCCTCGCTCCACACACACAAACAAGCACACAGACACTTATCCGCATGCACACAAGCACGCACGCACGCACCCACCCACGCACACAAGGACCCAGACAGATTAACTCTTTCGTTTCCCCACGCACCGACGCACATACGTGGTAGCTACAGCGAGAAACCTGAACACGAAAGCGAACAAATTCAAAATATTAACCAATGTCCAGATTTATTTTCAGAAAAAAGTTTGTATTGCACTCGGGAAGGTCAGTATGGGTCCGCAATAAATGGGTCAAGTAAAACATGAACATTTTTTTCAGAAATAAAACTCACTCTGACAAACACAGCTGCACGTACATTTTGCAAGACAAGCAGAAAAGCAACGCAACAGGCATCTAGATTGACCAAAGGGTAAATGCCATTCAAACGACTTTTTTTCTCTTTTTTCAATCCGTTTTCTATAATTTTATTGCCTTCGACAGAAAATATCTGACAATGTAAACCTAAATTTTGAGGGCGAGGGGAACTTCTTTAAAGTATAATTAAGAATATTCCATTAGAGGTTCTTTAAAAAATATTGCCCCAGGCGACACGGACTATCAGCAACAGTCTAGGCTTTTGTTGTTTCTTTCGCTGTTTTGTTTGGCTGTTTGGCTGTTTGGCTGGCTGGTTGGCTGGCTGGTTTTATGCATATCCATATACTGATGATAAAATCTGTATTAAAATAGCCTTGCGGAAGTCTCTTTGTGCCGGGTAACACGAGGGAAAGGGGTGCTCACCCACTCGTTTTCGCCTGCGACAGCACCTGAAGCATTAAAAACAAATGCAGTGTTGAAAAAATGCTACAGAACAACATTAACCTTCGTATAATATTTCAAATTGTATAACAGCATAACCTATGTGTCAGTTAAGGTGTCATATAAGAACTGTAACTGTAGTGATGATAATAAGTATGATTATACTAAAGGCTGGCTCACACGTGACAATGTTTGCACCTTTGTGAGCCTTGCCTTGCCTTCAATACTGACTGCCTGACCCAAGTCACGAGACCACGTACAGCCAATGAGGCAAAGGGAGTATTCCGATCGACGTTTGCGATTGGCTGAAAGGCTCGCAAGGCTTCGTGTTGCCCATTGCACGAAAATGTAAACGTTTACGCAAAGAAACAACCGCACATAAACTCCCCCAATGTATATCGCAGTTCCTTCTTGCGTAAACGCACAATTTCACGCCGTGAGCTAGTGATTCTGGCCAGTATGTCACCTGATGTACAGGTAGCCAGACGAAGGAGCAGGTGGCAACTTAGATCAGTTCCGCACAGTCACCGTCGAGGTCAATGCCTGTGACCTTGTCGTCCTTGATTCGGAGTTCGGCGGTGCCAATGTCCTTGAGCGGGTCTTTGTCCTTCTGCGTGAACTCGATGACCACCCCTTGCGGTTCAGAGTCCATGTCCGGTTGGATGAGGTAGCGAAATGATGTGGGACCCAGCTGCTTGTGTTGCCTCATCACCTGGTATTCTTTGTAATCTGTAAGTATTGGCATCGATTTGTCTTTTAAATCTTTTGGCTCTCCCCGCCCTCTCTCTCTCTCTTTCATTTCTTCCATTTCTCTCTCTTTCTCAGATACGCATGCGCACCAGCGGCGGCCATGTTCCTGCTCACTCTCTTTTCCTGTTCGCTGACAACTCGACAAATGCCAGCGCATCACGCATGTCAGAAAGGAACCGGAAAATGTCTTGCTGGTAACTCACACCAAAGGGAACGCATCACATCAAAGCAGCTCTGTATTCGAGTACTGTTCCCTCCAGAACAAGCCGAAAACTCTCATTTGTAGACATAAGATAGATACCAGGCCCTGCGGAGACCGCTCTGAGCACCCCGATAAACTAAATGGCTTTTTCCTGCCACTTCAAGAGGCAATACGGCAGACAATAAACAGCTCACACGACAGTAAATAAACACCTCTCTCTCTCCCTCTCTCTCTCTCTCTCTTTCTCTCTCAAACGATTGTAATCGTAGCCTTCAACAAACAGCTGCCCATCCGAATAGTTAATCTAAGTCTCTTCATTTCGCTTTGATCTCATTTTTATTTAATCCTATTTCCAGCAGTGGGTTTTTTCCTGGATAAACGATGATGAACAGATAGTTTAAACTCAATCCTTAACGGAATGATTATGTTCTTTGAGTCTATTCTCAGAATATTGTATTTTCTGCTGACTTTTTTTGTATTGAATTTTTGTAAAGGATAGGAGAGAAAAGGATTAGTTTGGAAGGAGAAAAATATGCGATAGAGAAATATAGAGATCGCGACAGTACTGGGCAGGGTATAAAATCTCATTCCAGCTCACAAACAAGAAGTAATTTAACATCCACAGAAATTATAATTCACGCAAATGCCAACTAGTTTTCGGAGTTTATAGATTTGGAGTATTTCCCTGACGCTATACATAGTCCTTTTCTTGTGCTGGTAATACACTATCTTCATTACAGGCTAACAAAAGTTAAAGGGATGCACCTTTCTTCTGGGCTGAGTCCGCTTTGCGCCATTTGGCTGGATCCAGCTGTTCGAAAAGATCCATTTCTGCAAATGAACGAGCTGCACACGAGAAAATACGAGAATACAGAGAGTTGTTAACGGCTGAATGGCTTCGTCACGCTTGATTTACTTTTAAGAAAACTCTTAGTGGAACTGCAACGCTTTACGTCAAGTTTCTCTCTCGTAATCTGAATTTTAAATGAGATTAAATTCTGTTTTCATCTAGAAACTCCTCCTGCAGTTAATGAACGAAATGAGGAAAGTACACATGATTAGTAAACGAAGAAAGATTTTTTAAAATACTTGTGGAAAAAGAAAAGGTGGTGGCTGTGATGATGGTGATGACAATGACGATAGCAATGATGTCGACGATGAGGAAGAAGATGATGATGACGACAACGACAATGGTGATTCAGTATGTGACCTAAAGAGAAGTTTTCCGCCATCTGTTATTCCAAAATCTACCTGCTTACGAAGCACCTACATTGAGACAGGCGATGCGGCAACTGGATGCATGAACCACAAACGTTTAATACACTGTTTGAGTGGACTCTCCACCCTCCACTCTCCACCCTCCACTCTCCACTCTCCACCCAGCTCTTTCTAAATGCTCTCTAGACAAGATACTTAGAGTTTCCAAGGTAAGAGTGCTTGTTACGGATTACAAACAACGGCTGCCTCTTGACAGCTACCTGGCGCACCTACAGAACTAGGTAACCCAGGCAAGATGAGCGCTGCGTCAGATGCCATCTGCAGGGGGGAACACCCAGCGGGCGAGATCAGGGCAGGGGTAGATAATTTCCTGTCGTAGCCCCCATTGTTCCAGAGTCAGTGCGTCCGTGATCCTGTCGGGATGGGAGTTATCCTCCCCTTATCTACGTTTTCATCGCGCGCACGACAACCGCACACGGGATTTGAACAAACCAAACTCTTGTCCAGGCGGAGAAATCAGTTGGTCGGGGGAGGGGGGGTGGAAGAGAGGACGGAAAGCTGGGAGGGGAGAAATGGGGTGAATCGGAGAGGGATGGGTGGAGACCTACATCCGAGGGAGTGTGCAGCAGCCAGGAATGCTTGCGTCTGACATTTCATGCGGCCAATAGTGGAACAGCGCCACCTGGTGCCCATCTGAGGCTTCGACTGTCCGGCTTTCTGCGCATGCGCCGATGCGAGCCTCAGCGAGCGCTCAGGTGTCACGCTGAGGTAGCAGTGGGGTAGCAGTGGGGCAGTGTTGTATCTTCAGGTGTAAACTAAATAAGATAACAGGTAGAGCGGCAACAGAGTCCGTCTGACAAGTCTATTTGTGGAGATCGCAGGTTCTCAAACCTGATTCCAGTCAGTGGAGGAGTAAACGTGGGGTCTCTTACAAACACAGTACGTCATGTCTCTGTCCCTGTTTGTCCTCATTCCTTCCTTCTCTTCCCCCACCTCTCTCTCTCTCTATCTCCTTCCTCTTCTCTGTTACAATTCTCTTTCCCTCCGTCTCTTCCTTCTATCTCTGTATACCCTTGTGGATTAAAAAGAATGAAGGAAACATCAGGGAATGACTAACAGGCAGGCCTGCAAACGGAAAGAGGGAAGAAAAAAGAAAGAAAAACAAATAAAGAAAGAAATAAAAGAGAGGGGAAAAGGGAAGGAATGGATAGGAAATAAATAAATAAAGGAAAGACAGAAAGAAAAGGAGGGGGGAAAGGAAAAGGAGGGAAAGGTAGGAAGGAAGAAAGGAAGGAAGGAATAAAAGAAAGCAAGACAGACAGACAGACAGACAGACAAGCAGTAGTACAGCAAAAAAATCCGCAGTGTAACCACTCCTGATCTGGAAACAAACAAACACAACAACAACCAGATTGATCTCTGGGAATTTTACCAGTTGATGGAAATCGCTTTTCTCTGTAGGCAGAAACTTGGTGTTAGTGCATGACGATGAGGGTGATAGTACAGATGACACACATTCTCGGAGAACCTGACGGGTGTCTACACCGACAAAGGACATGACCAAACACTATTGCTTCCCTTCGCAGATCACTGAAAACGACTGTACCAAAGCCTAGATAGTAATGTAAGGTGTAAATTATACATCACGCAAGACCAAGACTCAGAAAACAATTCTGAAGCACATGGCCGAGATATTAGCCGATGTTAAACTCTTCTCCAACGGTAAGGTACGTGCGGCAACTGCTGTTAGCTCAATATAAAACACCGGTAACCAGCCCTCCTAGGTAATGAAGAAAAGTTTGAACACCTGACATTCCTTTCCGTGATGGAAATTCCGGCTCGCTGGGCACAGAAACACGGTGTTAAAACCAAGAAGATGATGATTGAAATTGTTCTTTCAAGTCTTGGAGCTTAATAGTGGTTGTCTGGGTTTTGAATACGGGGGATTCCGGTTTCGGGCCACTGGGGCTAGAATTTTCGGGCTCCGGTATGTGAATGTTTAATTAAGAATTAGAATCAGTTAGAAGAAAAGACTACTCAGACATCCACAGATGCACACACACACACACCTTCTCAAACGCGCGCACTCTCACACATGTCTCCATGCATACTCGTGCACACACAATGTGCCCACCCGACGCGAACACACACACGCGTTTATCCTGCAGCATAAGCGCCCCGTCAAACTGTTGCTTTCAAACGAAAGGTAACTTCGACACGTGTTCGCGTTAAGCACGCTTTATTGCAGTACAACAGCGTCTGCGAACAACAGTATGAAGCTTTGAGCGTTGCAGAGGCCGATGGGTGGAGATCAACACACTCCTCCCAGTCTTTCGCACACCTACACTTCGGTGCACACAAGTCTAAACAAGTGATATGTCGTTCCGCGATGCTGGAAACCAGTCACCGCTTCGACAGCCCGCAGGCAGTGAGTGAAGCAATAAAACCAGGCTTTACGTACTCAGCAAAGCAGCAGGAAGCTGCCACTTTAACAAAATAGAGAAACTGTACCTGCATGTGTGTGTGCGCAAGCGTTCGTGCTCTCGTGCGTTCATGGGTGCACGCGCAGGTGTGTTCCTTTACCGAGAAATATTATTTCCTGAAAAAGTTTTCGTCCATCATCAATTTAGCATGACCCAAATCTTTCCTCAGGAAGAAACTGAGCTAAAAGTGTACGCATGTTTCTGGGCTTTCTCGAGGCGAACAGCAAAGCAGAGACCGAGTTTTATGAGACAGAACAAACTGGCAAGTTCTTCCAAACAAAATCAAAAGATTGATTTATCAAAACTAGTGCGGGCACTTGCGCACCCTCTAACGCACGTGAGTGCATGTACTCATGCACCAGCTTTCTCCTGCAGAAACCCACACGCTCTCGCTCGCTCACTCAGATCACTAACTCACTCAAACCTCGGTTCAACTACTTTTTTGGAGGGGTTTAAATCACTCTACCGCTGGAGTGAGTGTTTTTCCACCTCAAAGACGACATTTCATCGTTTATGAGAAACACGCTTATATCTGAAGCAAGGACTCGCTGAAAGCTAAAATTAGCAACTTGCTGACCATGTCTCTTCAGGGCAACACGGACGGAGGAGGGAGCCACATCCCAGTTACCTGTAAGCTAGGCACGGTTTGCTTTCCCCAACATTGCTTGATAGCCAAATATACATCACGTTTCCTTCCACAAAACACCCCACCTCTGAAATACGTCATTCCCTCAACCATCCCCTGATTTGTCTGCCCCTAAACATTCCATCACCTACGTCATCAACCCGCCATTTATGCCCCCTTTCATGAGCAAAGATTGCAATCCTGCCGTGTCTGTTATTTATGACTGCATCTCTCAAGACGCAGCCTTAGGCATTTTCTAACTCAAAACCTCCTCTGACGTGGTTTTAAAATAGTCACGTCATCAGACCCCGTCTTGGTACCCCAGCATTTCCAAAAATGTGATGAACACAGCAAACGAACTTGCGGCTGGGCTTCAAAGTGTCCAGCGCTCTGTTTCAGAAACCAAGGTAATGAGAGTCTGTAGAACAGTCTGTTGGGTACCAGTAAATACTCAGTGGGACAGAGCGATCAAATGACGTATGGCGTCTTGCAGTCTCGACTAGTGTATAAGCTTTTAGTCTCGCTAAAGAGAGTCCCAAGGAACTGAAAAATCTCTGCATTCCCCTGCTGATGTATGAAAAACATGTGGCTACATGTAGCCGTAGGATGGTGGAGAGGTCAACAAATTTTATGAGGTTTATTTTTTGTAGTGCATCCGATTTAACACTTTTCGCCTGGCGAGATCCGTTAACGACCGATAGAGTACGGAAGCTCCTGTCACAGTCTGGCCGACAGCAGTTGAAATATTGCTTCGCGTGGCTTCGGTGAAGTGAAGCAAACGAGGAACTGTCAAGAAATAAACTTAGTTTCTCGAGTTCAAGCTGTTGTAAAACAGATTCAGCCTACTGCGATCTCCAAAGCTCGACAGATCAGTACAAATACAGATGACTCCATTTGAAATTCGAATCAATTTTTAGACACATACACGAGCGCGGACGCTAAAAAAAAAAACAGATGTGCACAAAAACAGACTGAAAGACTTATTTATGTAACGATTAGATCGGTTGATGAGTGAAGTTAGGAAGCTGAGGTTAGTTGGTTCCCAAAAGTGGCGGAGGAATTCAGCAGTGATTCGGTCCCTTCAGTTCAGGAATTTCCGACTTAACAAAATGGCGGACACATGGGAACACATAGGGGGCATTCTTGCAAAGCGGATTTCAGTTACCCCATTGCTCCTGGATTTTAACTAATTTTGAGAAGACGGAAAAGATTAAGGTAATAAAGAGTTTATTCAGCACATGTTAACATTTTTTAAAAAGTTTATATCTTGTGATTTTTGACCATGCGGCCTTATACGTACACCAGCATGAACGGCCATGTTCGTTCAAATATGGCCGGCAACTGAAGAGTTAAGTAAGGTTGTCAAATGATTAGGCATGTGAACATTTCAGCGAAGAAGCGCTGTATTCTCTGCCGGAAATTCCCAGTTTAGGGCACGGCAAATGTAGAATAAGTGCGACCCACCTCAATATGGGAGCTGCTGTTCTGTTCCTGTTTGCTCTTGTTCTTTTGCAAAGCTGGGCTAAAGATCAAGTTGAGTAGCGGAGGGTTAAGGTACAATTGCTGATGCAGGATGGATGAATAAGGTGCGCTGGCTGGTTTAGAACTGGGGGTGTTGACAGTAAAACTTCGTCTACCCCTATTTCCCCACTCTGACTCTCCGATAAGTTTACTGGTTACTCTGCTGTTCGCAGAGGATATATTCTCGCGAGATCTTCGGTTCGGTCGTCTCTTGGAGATGGAGTGAGAGAAAGACCATAAGGAACCTCAGAAAGACGTGAAACAGCAAATCGCATACGCAGGCACGCAGAGATTTGGGACATCTCGGACAAGAACGCTCATTATGCATTTGTCCTCGCGTCACGCGAGATGAAGCGACGCCAACGGCGCACGTGAACCGCATTAGTGCGCAGGCACCGTGACTGCCAGTTCAGGTTTATGAAGGGGCAATCACTCTTCGGCAAACAACGGCTCGAACATCACCCAACCCCCCCAAAAAAACCCAAAGAAACAGCCAGCAAAAACGCTACAGCTGCTGCTCCAGGCGTCCCACACAAGTTTTCTTTCTGGTATCGGCTTTCTAGAAGTATTCATGAACACTATAGTCTGTGACCAAAAAAATGTATATATATTTTACAGTGAGTACTAACTCAATAAAATTGTTTTAGGGTTTGGGGTGATTTCACTATCGGGCTGCCCCTGCAAACCTCTGAGCACCCAACACGCTCTTCCTCGGAACTTGAAAAGACAGGTGAGTGGAGATCGAGGCACATCCTAAAGAGAAACAATCATCTAATTACAAAATGGCTTTTCTGGCGGTTTCTTACAAAAACTTCGCGAGAAAAATGTGCGCAGAAAGAATAGATATTGGCGGGAATTTCGCGTGCACGCAGTCTGCACGTCGAGTAACCGTGTGGGCGTGATGAGAAATTCAGCAGCTCCTGTCAGTGCTTCCAGGAGAAGGTCTGTAACGGCAAGAAACCAAAATAACGCCCCCACCCAACCTCGAAGTGGGGAATTATGTTTCTTTTGAGGGTTGGTGGGGGGAGATAGGCGGTTAAAGCGCTATAGCAAATAGAAGAAAGCTTCATTGACTTCTGGGCACAGAAGTAATGTGTTCAAACACACAGCCAGGAAGTCTCGTCTGTGTGTGTGTGTGTGGTGTGGTGTGTGGTGTGTGGTGTGGTGTGAGTGTGTGTGTGTACCATCAGTGGCTGTATATTCGGATGGATGAATGGTTCTGTAAATGGATGAGTCGGTTAATGGATGGGTTGATGGATGGAGGTGTGGGTGGCTGTGCGGATTGACGGATGGCTCCGTGGATGTGTGTGCCAGGAGCTGATAGACGGAGAGGTTAGATGGTAGGTGAATTGGTGAATTTAGAGAGGGAGGAGAGCGTGGGTGGGTGGGTGGATAAATGGATGGATGGATGGAAAGGCAGACAGACAGGAGGACAGACAGATGGTAGAATCCAGTAAGGAGGTCGTTACTTCGTTTCTGTGTTTATGCTTTACCCTTTCAGTTTCTTTCTTTCTTTCCTTTCACTACGTCAATCACAAGTCTCGATCGTTGCCAAAAGATTCTCCTTGCCCTGTAGCACTTTTGATTTTCCAAGAAATTTAATTGACAGCAAAGACCCCTGACATATCAGCCCAGGAAACTCAAGTCTGGTTTGGCTTAGTTTAATATGTAATTTAGCTTAGTTTAGTTCAGTTTAGTTGTGTTTAAGTTCATTTAGTTTAGCTTCACTTAGCTTATTTTAGTTTAGTTTTAGTTTTAGTTTAGTTTTAGTTTAGTTTTAGTTTAGTTTTAGTTTAGTTTTAGTTTAGTTTTAGTTTAGTTTTAGTTTAGTTTTAGTTTAGTTTTAGTTTAGTTTTAGTTTAGTTTAGGGTGTTGTTCTTTTGCCCGTGATATAATCTAGAAGAAGCGCTTCAATAGACAGACAAATGGACAGATGGGAGGGGGCCAGGGGAGAGGAAGGCAGACAGACAAACGGACAGAGAGTATCTCTGCGAACAGACCGATGCCAACCAAGAATGCTGCAATGCTGGCAACCAAAATACTACCACCAACAGCAAAGACAACAGCAGCGACAAAAAATGTAACGACAACGGCAACAAATAAGAAAAAGGACGAGGCCGAGGAAGTGTTGGCAGCTGGTTATCGTCTTTCATCAAGTCAGCAACGAACTATACCCTGACGAGGGCAGGAAGGGGGATAGAAGGGACGAGGCTGATGGGGGAGAAAACAGAAGCACCCGAAGTGAACCCCCTACTATCAGTCTTTTCAACAGGCGCCGCGTTTAGAGAAAGTGCTTGTGCCGGACACGGGTTTCGAACCTACGGGCCTCTGTGTCTGTAGCAGCAAACACGCGTTGCCACTATGGTAAGGACCGTCCCGAGTATAAAGGAGGAGGAGGAGGAGAAGAAAAAAAAGATAAGGAAGAACTGCAGCTGAAGGTGGCAACGGATGTGCACGCGTGTGCGTCTCCACCCAGCACGATTCACGTCTGCTCTTGCTGCACCCAGCAACTCCCCCTGCACGAGAAAGCTCGTAAACATGAACTTCAGCACGCGCATGCGCATGCATAAGAATGAAACAGACCGACCGACACACTCACACGCTACCGCGACAGGTGCCGAGGCAGACAGACAGAAACAGACAGGTACAGAGATCACGCCATCTTGATTTTGTTGTCTTTACGTTGACATTCTGGAAAAGGAACATAGAACGCTTACTGTAAAAATACCGACAGCAGCGTGTCATTTACTCTCAGCTTCTTCCTTCAATCCCTCCATCTTCTCTCCCACCCACCCACCCCCAAACCCCAGCGTCTGCTTTGATAACACTTCACTCAGTAAATCCTCACACCCTGTCATACACAAGCATCGCACATATTCTCCAGAACACAAGCGCCCCAAAGGCAAAACACCAGTCCTTATCTCCCTTTGTTCTGGTCGCTCTTCTGGCGTTAGAAAGGTCGGAATAGTTTCTATCACGCTCTATCCCCAGTTAAATAAACGCACTCTATCCGTCGAGCACCCTTGTTATGACGAAGCCATCACTCTGCCAATCTGGAATTGCTTGTTCAGGAAGAACGCTGCAGGAATAGGAAGGCTGATCTCATTATGCAGGGGGGTTACGCAGCAACGTACCGGAAAATACCGATGGGTATCAAAGAGCCAAACGTTGAACTCCGACCTTTGCTGTTTTCGTCACACCCCACCCCACCTTTGGGTTTTTTAAATTTTGTTCTTATAAAGCTGCATTGCGAAGTCAGAATGTTTGCTGGCACGTTCAAAGCTTGTCTGTCCCTGAGAAAAGGGATGTTACCTGGTACCTAGCTGACAGAAGTTAGTAAACAAACTATTAAAAACAACACAGTAATGGTAACGGTTTTGGGGGTGAAAAAAAACAGTAGGAACAGTGCGGCACGTAACCCAACTAATATTACAGATGTATATCATGTGAGCGAGGTATGACGAATGCCTAAGGTGCAAACAGGCATCAAGTACATGATCATGCCATAGTACAAATTAAATATCACACTATTCTATACAATACTATGCCATACTATCAGCAAATATGACACTGTAGATGTACATAAGATTACAGATTGTGAGACAGACCGTGTATCACAAATCAAGTGTTAGTAAATGTAAAAAAAGTATGCAGTCAGAAGATATCCGGACATATAAACAAACTCCGCGTTTAGTAAACAGTTTCGATGAGTTTTTCGTAAATTGAGGCGCTGTGAGGGAAACCTCTCAGCTGAATGAAATGTTAAGCTTCGTTCGTGAAGGTTCGTGGCCGCACAACATCCTTCGTGGCGCCTCAGCTACTTGCTGCAAACAGGTTTTTCCAACCAGTAAAGTCAGACAAAAGAGTCGTTTGATCTGCGAAGCACGTCTGTGCGAAGGCCGATTCGTTTACAAGTATTCTAAGCTTTTTGCGAACAGAGTATTGCTGCTTTCATTATGTTAAAATATATTCGTAACACGGCTTAATAGGAGCTGGTGCCGGAAAAATCTTGTACGAATCATGAAGGAAAGAAATGAAATACGGACAAAAGGATTACAACGCACATTCGTTCGGTAAAAGAGACCTGCAGAGAGAGAGAAAATCAAGAGACACAGAAAGGGCGAGGATGCCAAGGTATGTGTGTTCTCACCTTTAGCAGAAACACGAAAGTAAGTACCCTAAGTGACAGCCGTCAGCTGTTAAATGTTAAAGTGTATTTGTGGGGGGAAAGGTGGGGGTATAGGCACCAGACACGCAAAATCATGTGCGCACACATTATTGCTGTCTCACAAGGGTGTGCAAGCATTCTGATGTCAGTTTAGTCTGTAAAGCTGTCTGTCTGTGTGCCTGTCTGCCTCCATATACCAAGACACTGTAACCAACTACAAGACGATCCAGCCTTCATCCAATCCTCATGTTTTTTTTAAACCGTTGTTTACCGCTTTTGTGCTTGTTCCTGGCCGCTGTTTGTTTAGATGTACGCCTCTGTGACACTGGTTTGTTAGCGGTTGTTCCCACTCTTTTCTCTGCTCAATTTTTTTCGGTGCCCTTGATATAAACTATCCTGTTGCCTTAGGCCACAAAGGCAGTAGAGAGCCGGCTGCTATGAAAATTTTACTCCTTGGCGGGGAGGGACCCCTGCGCACTCTGGCGATCGTCTCCCTTGGGTTTGTCCTTGGGGCGGGGTGGCTGTAGGGCGGCGCGGGTCCACTTGCTGCTGTAGATAAGGTCTGGCATCCATCATGGCGGGCCGGCGATGACAAAAACAGGGAAGAATGTAAGCAGCGGGCCAGACAGAGAGACGCACATCTGTTTGAAGCATAACAGCCCCGCGGTCACGTGACGCGACTCACGTCATCACCCGGAACTTGTCTCACGTCCGTCGCCCCGCGAAAAAGCGCAGAATAACTGGAGCCAATCAAAATACAGTATCACGTAAAATATGCTAATCTCGTAGGGTCACCACTGAAAACCTTGCAGTTTCCTGGAAGATCTTTACTGCCTATACCCCACCCAACCCCTCCCCCAACCCCCACCTATCCCCTACTCCTAGCCCCCACCCTAACCCCACCCCTTACCCTTCCCCTAAATCCCCCTCCTCCCGGAACATCCCCCTCTCCCTCCCTTCCCCCCGCCCCTGGAAAGACCTTCGAAATATAGCTCGCCATTTGATTGGCTCCGCTTGTTACACATCCTAAATAGAGCTCGTCATTTGATTGGTTCCAGTAGTTCTGTGCTTTTACATGGTGTTAACCTGAGTGAGTGAGTGAGTCGTCTTCACGAGTTCTACGGAGGACTGTAGAGTTCCGCGAGATTTGGAGCGTAAAATACCAGCGTTCACCATAAAGGTAGGGGGGAACATATTGAGAGAGAGAGACGGTAGGCTGGGGACGAGAGAGTGACGAAGACATAATGAGATCAAGACAACAACAAAATATATTTAAATACAAAGAGCCAGTTGAAAACTCCGACCATGACAGAAAAAATCCGTATAGAATGGTTTAGAAATTCCATAACAGTTTCAAAATGACATGACGGTAAGCCATGCGGCCCTCTGTATCGTACTAGCAATTCTGGTCTGTTACGGAGATAAGTTTTCGTTCTGGTCTAGATCTCATAGCCTATACATTTCTACACTTACGATCTACGGAGGTAGAAAATACTTGTTTTTAAAATAACCACGTGTCTTTGACTACCTTTTTGCCATCCGACAAGTATTAGAACTGCTTTTTTCACCTCTTCTTTAGTCTAACACTAACGGGTCTCGTGAAAGGGCCGCCGGTCTTAGCTGACGATCTTAAGATTTTAGATGAAGTCGGAAATATATTAATAACGAATACACCAGCAACTCAAAATTAATCTAAATTTTTAGGCGCTGTAGCCCCCGTACAATATTCATTGATCCGGCTTTTATCACTTAAGTAATCGAACATATTGCATAGTTTAAATATTCAAAGTCCTTGAAGAAAAGAAAAAAAAGCCGACCTTACAAATGTAACCAGTCCGGAGAGCAAGGTGTGATGATATCTGATTGACAGAAGTCTGTCTGATGAATGCAGGATCCCAGCCTCTGGCTTTCAGGGTGGAAACTAAATGGAATCTAAACAACCTCACGGATACAAAGAGTTTCGGCACCCTGGTCCACGGTCGGTTGACAGGGGAGCTAATTAGGGTTCCGCCCAAACCTACCTTTAGGCACGTAGGAATAAAGGAAACATGGCCGACCGCGTGTTTATAAACAGCTTTCTTTCACACTCCATCGTGCATAATCACGCCACGCGGCGCCACCAGAACCTAACTCTGCGTGCTGCGTTACAGCCTGGTGGGGTCACGAGGTTGCCCCCTAGTCAGACATCGCGCTAAATTGGCGCTCGGCAGGAGACCCAGGTAGGGTTGGCGGCACAGCGGAAAGCAGTCAGAGCTAGTTATTTTAATGGATGCCTATTCAGAAAGCCTGGAATCGTGTCAATAATGGCAAAGTGGTGCACGCCATGCATGGGAGTACGCGTGGAACTGACGGAGATATACAACTCGCACTTTATTGATCACATTTCCAGACTTAGAAGTCACCCAGTGGTGGCCCACCCACCCACCCTAAAAAAAACAAAAACGTATGTCGTTATCGCGTAATTATTTGCCTCCACCGCTTTTTTTTAAATGACATTTACATTTCAGAGAAATACGACTGGGTCAAGATTTGTTAAAGTCTCGCGCTTTGGGGTTTAATGTTATTGTTGTTTGTTTATATGTATGTGTCAGTGTATTTACTTTTGACTCTCTATAATGCCGTAAATAGTATTCCTTGTTGTTATGTTTTTCTGTTAGTGTATTTTTAATATAATTTCTCTTTTTGTTTTATTGTGACGTACTGTGCATGTGTCGTACTGTTTTGTTGTCACGTTCTGCGAATTGTCATGTACTGTTTTATTGTCACGTAGTGTGAATGTGCCATTTACTGTTTTATTGTGACGTACTGTGAATGTGTCGTGTACTGTTTTATTGTCACTGTGAATGTGTCATGTACTGTTTTATTGTCACTTACTGCTTACTGCTTTATCCATTTACTTTTTTTTATTCTAATCCCCTCCAGGTTGAGGGGGTGTATACGCCGCAAACTATACCGCCAGGTAAAGGGGGAGGGGGTTATTTGTTGCTTAAGGTCCAGCCGCAAACTATACCGCCAGGTAAAGGGGGAGGGGGTTATTTGTTGCTTAACGTCCAGCCGCAAACTATGCCGTCAGGTTGAAGCTATTTCCTTCTAAAATAACCAGCGAGAAAATATACAGGATGGCAAGAGACGGGTGTGGAGCAGGAGGGATGGGAGGTAACAGCTGAAGCGTTTGGCAGTTGCCTTATTATGACGCCTCGTTGAGACGCGCTGCGGGGTCGGGAAACGAACCGTGGGCTCCATGAACAACAAATCTGCCTGCACCTTGGCTGTCTCCATCACTCAAGCCACTGTTCGGGTAAAAGTGTGCTCCCCAGGTGGGATCGAGGTGTAACAGTCGCCCCCTCGTTAAGGAAAACCTGGTTGGGTAAGGGTAGGAGGGCACGGTGGGGGGGGGAGATGAAGGGTGCGTGACGGATGCGAGAGGAGGGGAGGTAGGGTTGCCGGATGCGACACGTGTTCGAACATTGGGAAAACCGCAACTAGAAGTTTGGGTTCTGCTCCTGTTTACGGAGAAAGAACGTTGTCTCACGGAGACCGTCTTTCCACAGTGTCGTCGTGTTTTGCAGTAAAAATTGTTCCTCTTTCATGTTGCATAACAGCCTGCATTCCGTAGCCTTGCGAACGAGAGGAAACTCATTTTACGCTGCTGTACTTTCTGCATTCTGTCACGATAGCAGCTGTTTCTGTTATTCATTGGCAGAGTGTGGTGAGCATTCTCTTGGTGTAACGTGTTAGGGACGTTTATTATTATTGTTGCTGTTGTTATTGTTGTTATTATTATTATTATTATTATTATTATTATTATTATTAACAGTCAAGCTAAACAAATTACTTGGTTTTGAAAATTCGTGGCAATCGCCTTGCCTTGCAGAATGTTTAGGCAAAGAAAATTGAAAGAGTTATGGGCTCATAAGTAACCTCGAGGGTAGATTAATCCCAGGATAGTATCTTATCCCGGACCCATTATAATTATGGTTATTTCTGTCCCTAAATGTGCAGTTTCCAGGCAAATAAGAATCTTTTAATGATTAAGTACACACTGGTTTCTTATGTCTGGTTGGGTCAAATTTTTTAAATGTTGCTGTCAGATTTATCAGTCCAAATACGTTAGGATAATTGAGTACTTCATTTTAGCTCGATCGAAGACGGAGGTAAACTTTGATTTTTACATACGCCCTAGGCGGCAAACACAAAAATCTTATTCAGGCCACTCCATATACTGCAGAACTTCGATATTTTAGATCCATGCAGTGGACAGGGTAACTGGCTGAGCATTTTCACTAGCATGCAGTGGACAGAGTAACTGGCTGAGAATTTTCACTAGCATGCAGTGGACAGAGTAACTGGCTGAGAATTTTCACTAGCATGCAATGGCTTGGTTCGAAGTCGAACGCAGAATCTAATGGGAGGTTTACACGGCGCGACTTGGTCGGATGAAAGCGGTCACAAGAAACTAGTCAAGCAGCTTGAAACAGAACGTAATTTCATTTTTTTAATTGGGGAGAATTTTCTTCACAGACATATATTTCCACTAAAATCTCGGTGGAGGAGAAGCCTTTTGGAAGGAAATTTTCATCGAAATACGAAATCTTTATGATGCAAGTGATTGGATTGGTTCTTTTACTACTGCTTCCGTCCGATTTAGTCGAACCGTGTAAAATCGGCATAAGACTCGGAAGCCGGGAATACTGACTGAGAAGAAGAACGGATTTATGCTGGTTTCACACAGTGTGACAGTCGAATGCAAACCATTGTTTTAAAAAGTAGTCTAAGAGTACTTAACTAAAATGTCCCTTGGCTTGGTTAAAACTTTACCAGACCCCTCAACACAGCTCTTCGTCACAGTTTGACGGTAGAGATTGTGGACGAAATAATCTAACCAAAATCGAGTCAAATCTGTATTGTGGCCAGATGATAGTTCTTTTCGACTTAGTGGAACCCAACCAGGCGATACTACGGCATCGTAAAATTCTCCCTCTCCTAATACTTTGTCTTGAACCCTGTATGTTCCAACCAGTCACACTGAGCAAAAAAAAAAAAAAATGCTCGTCTCCTGTTTGAGTAAATACGTATCTGCGTGAAGACTGTCTGTTGCCTCTCCCCCCATCTAAAAGATTACCCTCCTTACCCCAAGATGTCTGTCGGATGCACGCGCTCTAGCACATACCATACTCCTTTGTCATACAGCGATAAAAAGCGTGAAGCATGAGCTAACGAACCTGTCCCTGCATCATTGTGCCATGAACCCGTTATCTGGCTTTTGTTGCCGGTGTACATCTTGCCATTCTGCGGGACATGAATGTGCGTTTGAGGCATTATTCCCTAGCTGTAACGAAACCCCTTATGTCAAACACATGTTGATCTGCTACTAGATGTTACAGCTGTTTGGATTGGCTTTTTTTGTTCATGTCGGCAGAACTACACTGTTCAGGGACTGGCTAACAGTTTGTACAGTTCTGAACATCGGTCACGTTTAGAGATTTTGCAAAACAAACAAAAAATCTGTCAACACAGTCTTTAGAAGAGAATAACAATAAACATGGAAACACAAATAGTCTGGGTTTTTTTCCTCGTCTTTGTCGTCACATCATCATCATCAACGGCCTTCTTCTTACTCCAGCCTAAACAGCTATGGTTTTGTTTGTAAGGAAAATCCTCAAATTTGAAAACAAAACAGGACTCTGCGACAAGAATGTCTGGCATCGTTGCCACGAAGTGGAATGTAACAAGAACAGCTTTCCATCGACACACCAAGAACGGTAACTCCCGTACCCCTTTCCTAAAGCGCTGCCTGTCTGACGCCCTAGATCTGAGTCTCTGCCCCAAAGTGGAGAGGTCTGAGCTCGCTGTTTGACCTGACATTTCTAACTTTCCTTGAGTCACCTGCCCGAAACGTCGGAAGGGGTAAAAACGCGGTTAGCATCACTTCGGAACCTCATCCACCTCGACTGGTGGCGCCCTCCACCGGAAATAGGGCTTAACGCGCTAACACACAACGTGCTGCACGTTTCTGACTGTGTGAATCGGCAATGCCTGACATTTCTGCTTTACCACTCGCAGAAAAATGTGCCAGGTAGAGTGTAAAAGGGCTCAGCCAGCTGAAATGCTATGAACAAGACCTTTTTCTTTCTCTCCCCTTCTACTTCCCTCCTATCCCCTCTACTTCTCCCTTACCCTCGTTCCCCTTTCTATTTTTATTTCTCATTTGATCTCTCTTTCACCCTCTGACAAGAATAACTAAAGTTTTCAAAGATTCCAAGTATGTGTACGGGTAACTAAGTAAATGGAAGTTTTTCCCTGGAGACAGCTTTTAAAGCGACTCTTACAAATCAACCTGCAGTGAAGAATGCAACATAACATCTAGATATGGTGTCCTATGTTACTAAAATCACAGTTAATTCTGGCTTAATCTCTATTTTCTTACAGCACGGGTAAAGGCTGCTTGTTTCCACTTATAAGAAAGAAAAGTTTGTGAGAGAAAAAGGGATTCGTCAGACATTAATGCACCTCAGTGTGTTTATTTTTATAAGCAAGAACTCCCCACGTCCGACTTTGTTTGTATGTATTGTAGAGTTACAACTGTATCCCGTTCAAGGCCCCAGCCAGGCAGTGCCAGACAAGCCGCATATCTTCAAGGCTATTTTGCTTTCATGCCAGTAGAGCTGATCAAAACCAGAGGGAAATTCCAGGATGAGAAAATCTGAAAGGCAGGTTGTTTATAAAGCAATATCTGAAGCATTTGAGAAACAAAGCTTCCCATTCCATGCTCTCTCGCGTTTCAGCTGGGCGCTCCACCCTGACCCACAGGGGAAACGGCTCCTAGAGACTGGAAGATCCGATGGGAAAAGTCACAGGCGTCTCTTTGTCTTGGTCAAGCTGTTTTCGCAAGACCGAGATAATACAGTTGATTCTCTCTCTCTCTGACTCTTTCCCTTTCTTTCTCTCTTTATCTGTCTCTTTCTCCAATACAATTACACGCACCCGCGCACGCGCGCACGCACACACACATTCACGCGTGCCCTAACACATCACAATTACTGTACCTGCCTTGCTGTCCTTACGTCTATTCGTTCATCTGTCTAGGTATATTCTAACAGGGGAAGTGTGTGGCCGAGTGGTTAGAGCGCTGGACTCCGAACCCGAAAGCGTTTGATGGTTCGTTACCCGTGCGCTGCATGACACTTCCCCAGCCGACACAGCCGACCCTAGAAAAGGGTTCCTTTAGCCCATGGGTCAGGGATGATAAGGCAACAAGGGAAAACAGGTGGGCACCGCTCTCACGATGCTGGCCCACAGAAAAGTGGGGGTCTTAAAAAAGAACAGGTCACGGAACAATATTTACCTCTAACTTATATTCTAACCAGCCTCTAAATTCTGGGCGGGCACGCGTGCAAGCACACAGCCAAGATGAAAGACGAACCAGACAAAAGCAGTGTGCAGGTGGAGTCGTAACTCCCATTTCGCACACTTCACGAGTTGTTAGTTTGTCTTCCCGGCTGTCAGAGCTCCTCTACGGCAAGAATTCTGTTCCAGGGCCGAGGAAGTTGCCCCACTGCCAGCCCAGTCTTCCCCAACTTCAATCGACGCTCCTAGCGGAGACCCCAAGGCAAAGAATATTTCAAGGCTCTGCTTCCAGTTCCAGTTCCCGTGCTTTGGAAATACTTCTCGAACTGCAGTTACTTCCCCTGCCACCCCCACAGCTCCGCTCTCCCACCCCCACTTCGCCTGGTGCGCATCCTCTTACATACGTTTGCAAGCCTTATTGTCATTTTTGTGGTTTCAGGAAGCGTCGAGTGCCAGTCTGTGCAAGCTCTTACATTTCTTAAAGGGCTCGCTATGTTCATCCACCATCCCCGGGACCTCCCTTCGAGAACTCCCTCTTCATTCTTCGCGTGCAATTGTGCACGCGCGCGGAAAAGACGTAACAGCAAATAAACCCCTAGCGGCAAACCAGCATGTGAGGCGCTGTCGGCCGATAGTCTAAAACTGTCGGCCGGCAACGGTCACTTCAGGCTATAAACCGACATCGCCCTGCTTGCATGCTGGGAACTGATTTGTCAGGCTAGTTCCCTGCGTTTGATACGAGGCGTCACGTGTTGGTTGTGCACGAGCGCATGGCTACAGACGGGAACCTTTTATTTTTCCAAGGCAAAAACTCCCGTGTACGAGATACTCTAAATCCCTAAACCCGGGGGAGGAGGCCAGGTGGGGTAGCCGAGAGTCTGCGAGATACACTGAGACAGATACCCGTTGGCGTGGGTGTGAGATAACTCTACCGACACCCAAGGTGGCAAACAAAAAACAACAATTTCAAAATCCGGTGCTGGATTCGAGAGGAAAAGAAAATTAAAGACGAAAATAGGAAACCGAAGGAACGCGTTTTTCTCAGTTTTAGATCGCTATCGGTGAAGCTTCAACAGGTGTCTTTTAACACAAAGCTTGCCTATGCCAGAATCTGAAGTGTAGGTACATTATGATACGACCAGATATATCAATAAAGAGAGAAACAGGAAGATAAGAAGAGAGGAAATTTATCAAAGTAAAAAGGGGAAGGGGCCGTAACATTTGTAACAAATGAGCAAAGTGACTTTATGATTACAAAAATACCTGGATGTAAGATTCCTAAATATAACGTAAAGAATACGCTAGACACGAGACAAATTAAGACAAAGACACCCAAGAAGACAGCAACACATAAACACATAAACAGTTCATTAGAACCGAGAGGGATACGGTTAGCTCTTCGTGTGATTATGTTCAGTCCAAAGTGATGTGCCTACAATAAACCTAAGCTGTAAACACACCCTGGCACAAACAGAGCGTTTACGAGGGGAATAAACGTAATCCTAGTGCGTTAATGCAGAGACTGTCGCAGTGAGGAAAACACATTCACAGTTATTATGCCTACTTTTCAAAATATTTGCAGTCAGTTTACGTTTCTTGCAATTGCACACGTTGTCCAGGTACACTTCAGATGCATGGCCAAATCAGCATCGGAACATTCAGTACTTTTCTCTTCCATGTGTTTTCAACTTCCAACTTTACATACACAGGAAAAATAAACAACGTGTTCTGTTGTTTCGTAAATGTTATCGCTGTGGGCGTTAGTAACACGAGGGACGATGAAGATGATAACATGAGGACGACATTGAGGAAAGCTGAACGGTAAGAGGTATTTAAGTCCTTTTGTAACAAGAATTTTCAAAGTAACACGAAATATTTCGTTGAAGATTTCAGAAGGAGTATAAGGAAGTTAAAATTCGTGTCGACCAACTCCTGAGAAAAGCTAGACAGGTTTGGCAACGCTTGTGCTGTAGGACTGTCTGAATACATTCGCATATACGAGGCGACTTACCTGAGTCTGCGAGTGCCGAAGGAGCCAAGTGCTTCTATCGTTGGTTCCAGAGCCCCGCCTGTCTACGACTCGTCAGGGTTTAACTCCACGCAGTCAAACGCTTTTCGGGCAGAAGGACGGGTCTGGAACCAAGCCGGCGAGGTGCGAGACTTTTAGCGGGCAGCATCGCAGGGCGGGAGGGGAAAACAGAGAGAGAGAGAAAAAAAATAGACATGCACGCAAGCGCGTAAAGACACACACACACACACAAGTACTCGTTCACTAACACACGCACATGCATGCATGCAATCCGTGATAAGAAAAACAACAAAAGGAGGGAGGGACTAGAGATGCAGAAGGGCAGTTGCACGTGTGTTAAAAGACGTGTGTGGGTGTGTGGAGGTAAGTGCGGGGGTGGGTGTGCTGGAAAGCTGCGTTCCGTCACTGAAGCTAAGTGTTCTATTTAAATCTGGCTACTTCAGTAAGGAGACTACAGTCATAAGTCTGGTCTCATAAGAAGGATTGTTAAGGCGGATGGAATGTTTGCCCACACGGTAAACACGTACTGCGCTGTATGGATCATCTATTATGTGAAAAGGTTGTCCTGTGACCTTTTAGGTCGTAGAGCAGTGGGGGTGTATGAAACCCCAACTTTCCTGTGGTCCAGCGTTATGAGGCTGGTAACCAAACAGCAGAGACAGCACCATGAGTTATGAGCTCAGAAGGCAGAGACCCCCCCCACCCTCCACCCTCTACCCCCACCCCTCAGTAGCCAAAGTCAAGACACTACAGTAGAATCTCACGGTCTCAGCAAACAGTATGCGAGACAGCATGTTACGGAATTTATTTTGATCTCATTTCATTGATACCAGTAACAGTACATGCTTTCAGACCTATATAGAAGCGGACCAGACCTCTGGAGGAAACAAAAAGGTATCTCACGTACTGGTAGAATTCAAAATAAAAAATGACAGGTATTGGTTCGAAGCATCTGTTGTCAGCCTTTCCTGGGAGCAGACGCGACTGTGTGTAGCTTGTATTTACGACACGAAGCGTGCCCTACCAGGGATCTGCATTTCGTGACAGCTCTTTTTGGAGGCGTTTCGCCAGTTTGACATACGACTGTATTACGATGTAGCTGTACGCAGTTATGACAGTCTGTATAACACTTACCACTAGTGCAGTACAACTACCAATATGCATACGTATTTGGTGTGTGTCATCATAACAAGGCTTGCAGCTTGCGCGCACAAGCACACACACACACACGCGCGCACACACACACACACACACGCACACATCCTCACGCACACACACACAGACATACACATGAGAGAGAGAGAGAGATTGAAAACCCGTTCAAGGACAAACCACGAATAACCAGCTCCTTGGCCTGGCGTTCAATGTTCTCCAAACGCACCTGCCAAAACCTAAAACTGGGGATCTCGTAGCTGCCCTGCCAGACTCCTGGCACAGTACTAGGACTGGTTGGCCCGGTGTCAGTGTAATGCGACTGGGTGGGGCTGAGGCCCGTGCTGCGACAGCAGTCCCACGTGTGGCAGCACGTAAACTTGTCTAAGCAACACCGTCCTGATACGCACTTCGTTTGCGATGGGACGTTAAAACCAACAGAAAAACAAACGAACAAAACTCCATATTTTCTAGTGAATCTAATGTGGAGTTTAAGCGGCTCGAAAGCAGTCACAAAGAATTAGTTCAGTGGCGGAGGTTAACGTCATCTAACTTTGTTGCAGACTTTCTGAACAAGCTTTTGCTTCCAGAGGGTTTGAGGGAAAATACGTGTCTGTAAAAAATATTTGGTCCACTTCTTTAAAATTATATTCTATTACAAATTGCTGACTAGGACTTTTTTTTACTGAGTTACTCAGTCGATGCCAGGGACGAACTCGAACTATACAACTATGTCGGGTCATGTAATTGCCGTATTACATAACACCCGGTTTTTCAAACTTGGAAGTTCACACTTGCACTTCTAATAACCCCAAACATTTAAATTTGCCCGGGGACAGGAAGTGCTGTTCCGGTGATTCCAGATGACTTTAGCAGCATCGAAAGAGAAAGCCATGGTTTAAACTGTTGATAATCCCACAGTTTGTTGAGTCCCACAAGTAAAACTTTTTTGGAGGTGATAAAGGCGCACTTTACTGCTCTCCATCTTTTAGCAAGCTACCTGTTAATGTGCCGTTTATTATGCAGATTCTTATGCAACATGCATCCAGCTTTTAGTGAGCACTCATCTTGTCCGGGATGTGGATGAATGAACTCTGTGTGAACTGTATAAGCTACATGCTAGCTCATGTCGGCAATAATCAGGCTCCGACAACATAGCTTTTCGTTTTGGGCTTGGCGCTACAAATCCGTCCTTTACTTTATGATGACGCGCATTCAGCGCGCTCGATCATTGGTGGAAACGAAACAGGAACAAAGGTCTTTGACCGGCCTCTGATTGTCTCGGTCTGTAACGCTAAAATAGTCCTAGAAAGTCACAAGACTTCTCCGCGAGGCAAAATGGTTCCTGTGTGCTGGTAGGTTTGTTTGTTTGTTTGTTTGATTGATTGTTTGTTTGTTTGTTTTTCAAAGGAAGACACGTGCGGGCTCAGAATATGTCTCACCAGCCTTTTCTGGGAACGAACACCCGTGTGGGCTTTAAAACTGCTTCATGAATAGTCATCTACAAAGAAAGTTTTTCGATACTAGACTGAAGATGTATAAACTGATACCACAGCAACTGAAGCATCTGAACAGCTGTTTATTGAAAAAGAGGAGTGCAAACTGACAGTGGACTGTAATAATCCCTCGGAGACGTTTTCCGTACGTAAATTTCGGCAAATGCCAACATTTAGCTGAAAAAGTTCCATCGTTTCTGTTGTATTTACACAGTTCCTCAGTTTGGGGATGGAATAATTGTCCATCTTATTGCAGATACAGGTTTCTGTGCTAACGTCCTGACAGTTTTAATTTAAAATGTTGTAGCAGTCCAGATGATTCCTAGCAGCTCGAAGATCGACTTATTTTGCAGCATTCAAAACACAAGTTTCTTGCAGAGGATCTGTGTTTTTGCATAGAAACAAAAACACGCGTTCAAACAAGACATAAATGGAAACACACGCACGTGACTACTGCATGTACATCTACAGACGCAAACACGCTTGCTGTTTTGTCAGCCTTCCATAACAACAAGCCGTCTTCAGAGAAGCTTCATTGTACTGCACGGTGGTTTCGCAAAAGGCAGGGTGGGGGGGGGTGTTGCTTAACGTCCAGTCGCAAACTATGTGCATATCAGGACGGTGTTGCTTAGACAAAGTTTACGTGCTGCCACACGTGGAACTGATGGCGCAACACGGGCTTTAGTCCCACCCAGTCACATTATACTGACACCGGGCCAACCAGTCCTAGTACTGTTCCCTGTAGTGCCAGGCGTCTGGCAGGACAGCTAATAGATTGCCAATTTTTTTAGTCTTAGGTAGGACTCGGCCGGGATGCGAACCACCGACCTCCCGCCTCGGAAGCGGACGCCTTAACCACTAGATCACCGAGGCGGTCACTGAGAAGCGAAAGGCAGAGGAAAACTGCAAACATACAGGCTCTGAAGGACGCTCAGCAAAACCAGCGCCCAGTTCTTCAGACAGCTTTGCGTGGCGCAGACCAACCCCTTTACGGGCAAGCAGAATGGCTACAGCTGATGGCACACGGCCCTTAAACACATCGCGAGCAAACCAAGAGCTTGTTCTGCCATGTGACACGCCTTTTAGCTCAACTTCCGGCACGCTGTCAAATCTGCCTGTTCCGCAATGCTCCTGGATGCTGTGGCTGTGAAACTTTTCGCATAAATGTGGTCTTATCCCTGACGAAAGTCAGCTTTGAATTTTTTTTCGCAGATTTCGCAAATGTTATTTTCCTTTGCAGAAATAGTAGAAAACACGCATTTTCCTTGTCTCAAGATCATGTTGTTAACGTTCTTGGGGCGTAATTTTTCCGATTCAAACCACTTGTTATTGTTGTTGTTGTTGTTTGTAACATAGTCATTTTCGATTGTTTTAGCAATTCTTATTTAAATACTGGTTGTATAATAAAATGTCTCAAAACACAAAACCACACCTTTGGTTATAGAGTTTACAAAATCAACAACAAGGTTTGATTAATTTGATGCAGTACCATTACGTTTTCTTCCATGCCCGTACCTTAATTTCTTCCTCTTTTGGTTGTAATAATGTCTGTGAGTAAAATTTGCAAGGAAAAATCAACAGCAAGCGACTAATGTTTAAAATAAAATACTATAAATTAAATATTAATTAGCTGATTCTTTCTAACATTAACAAAGATAGCACTTTCATAATCTTGCCAAAATTGTTTCAGAAGACCGGGAATAAAGATTCAGTATGACAAAGTTTCAGCATTATGATCACCGGTTTTCAGTGCTAAATCAACCCCCATTCTCTACAAGATTTTTTAAAATCCATCATCGCTACTTTAGATGCCATTCCCTTTTCCAGGACACACTCATGAGGATAGCGTTACCCGCACAAACCAGAAAGGTGGGCTATCCTTGACTATGCCTTGTGTGTTCACCTGAAGACGCTGCGATAATATGTTTGCTATAACCCCAGAAACCTCTTTCATGTGCTGTCAGTTGAAACTCTGGAGTAAATCGCTCCGATCTGCTCGCATTTCTCACTGCTCGCTGTTTAATCAACACAGCCTACGAAGTAGGGTCTAATCAAGCCAGAGCTGTTTCACTTGGCCGGCCCACAGACGCTTACAGAACGCCACCCGTGAGTACAGCTGCGCCTGGGTGGGCATTTGCTGGTCTAATGGAACATCTACTGCTTGTGAACGTCTCAACAATGAGAACCTACCGTCATGGACGGGGCTGCGCGAATAGCCTTTGTACGCATGTGCGTTCCTAACGTCACTTCCGTTCGTAATAGCTGTTGAAAAGCCTGTTTGCCCTGTATATTCAACTTGTATCCTTCCGCATGAACAGAAGATACAAACACCTGTTATTGGAGCGTCAAGGGTTTATGAGAATTCTTAAATCGCTGTAAGGGTGATAAATTTGGTGATTAAGAGCATTCTGACGCAAAGGCAAATCCGGTTCTCCAGAGGCGTAACTTACTGTCTTTATGTGAATACGGACCCAGACGAGTTAAGGTCGGCAAAAGCCGATAAAGTTACCCCTATGGTGGCTTTTGCGGAGAGTTCTCTGTTACTTCTTGTTGACATCTACCTCCCGGTCTATTTTGCTTTTCTTAGCCCCATTTTTTCAACAAACAAGGGCCAGCGAACAGCTGACTAGAGATTCTTGACACGCGCCAGACATGCAAACAAAAGGAGGGCCCAGGGGCAAACCTGTTTAAGTTCAAGACAGAGGGCTCTTTGAGTCTCTAGGGACGGTTTTTGCCCCCTAAATACCTCCCAAGTTACCAGGGGAAAAACTCGCTTCGGTGTGCAAAAAACCAGAGGTAAACACGGAGTGCTATCAAAAACATCGTCTCCAGCTGCAGAAGGCTAGTCACGCGGGTCTTGGAGCTGGCTTCAAAGCAAATAAAACAAAGGGAGGCTGTGCACCGTGAACACGTCTCGGCAACAGTCTTGGAGGGTCGCAAAAGTGAATCGACAGTTCGGACCCCTCATCATTTTACGATAAGAAGTGTTATCATAGGCCGGCATTACTAATCAGAGAGGGAACACTTATAAAGGGATTCCTTTCTTCTTTGTATCGCAGATGAATTCCACTTGATGGCTTCGCGAATGTTTTCCCAGTGGATGCCCACTCCTTTTTCTAGCATTCCTTATTACGTCCTTAACGTGACCGCTGGTATGTCAGATCTTTCTGAAAGACAGCAGTTAACGCCTCATTTAGATATTAGACCCATCATCTGCTTCAGTTTTAAAGAAACTGTCGTTATCTTCATCTATTTTCTCTCTCCAAGTTGATTTATCTCATCATCAAATCGATCGATCAGATGGAAATACGAGCATTTTAAAACAAGGATAATCTTAAGAGATGCAACTATCTTTATCTTAAAATGTACCGTGTAAAATGTTCATTACTTTTAATTTGTCACTGTTTTGATTCCGCAGTCGGTTGCAGAAATTCCACTCTTCGATCACCCAACTGTTCTACCATAGTACTATCGCCGTTGTGCATAAAACGTTTACGGTGTTATGCGGTACTAATTGTATAACTTTCACAAACTTCTAAATGAAAACAATTTTAAGCGAAGAATTGCAAATCATAAAAAGAAGACATATGAAAATTCCTTTTAATACACAGTATTTCTGTAACGCTGTCCGTTTGGAACATCCTTTAAAACGACTAAAAAGTCTCGTGCAGAACACAGCACATTCAAATGTCTTCTCGTTTGAAAACAGATGGGCCCTTCGCATTCCAGACCCAATAGATATTTTTATCTGCTGTACATTTATCCCTGCTCAAAGGAGCGCTCACAAATTAGGGTTTCGTATGCTTTCTGTAGCACATGATGCTGGGGAACTGCAAGATACGATCTGTGCAAGATGTCAAGGGACTCTTTAATTCTTTCTCCACACGATTGAATGTGACACAGCGGAAATGATATCAAAGGGTTTAGTGTAATATCTGCCTCCCACCCATCCCCACCTCCCCAGGGCGTGACTTGTTTAGTTCCAGATCTTCTGCTAGCGCGCGCGCACGCACGCATGGAAATTATAGAAATAAAAAATAAGGGGCCGCGATAGCATCAGAACGTCTGAAAGGTTTTGTAGCTGTTCACGTGCACACGTGCCGCACAGGTCGTGCATGCCCACAACAGCACGAGTACAAGTAGGTGCACTGCATGCTGGATCCTTCTCTATCTTCTCTAACACGCGTGCACGCAAACAAGCGCGCGCACACACGAAAGCACACCCTCGCACAGACATACAAAGACAGAAAATCGACAGAGAGCTGAAGGTTTCGATGAGTTGAAATACACTGACAGTTACACACCTTCTAATATGCAGGAGGTGCAGAATGTTTTCCTGGCAAAGCAGTTTTAGCCGTGACGTTACAAAAGAAAGAAAGAAAGAAAGAAAGAAAGAAAGAAAGAAAGAAAGAAAGAAAGAAAGAAAGAAAGAAAGAAAGAAAGAAAGAAAGAAAGAAAG
>SMGT01009060.1:110700-127731 GCA_004794575.1 Lanistes nyassanus | reverse complement strand
AAGAAAGAAAGAAAGAAAGAAAGAAAGACAGACAGACAGACAGACAGAAAGAAAGAAAGAAAGAAAGAAAGAAAGAAAGAAAGAAAGAAAGAAAGAAAGAAAGAAAGAAAGAAAGAAAGACAGACAGACAGAAAGACAGACAGTAAGACAGACAGACAGACAGACAGACAGACAGACAGACAGACAGACAGAAAGAAAGAAAGAAAGAAAGAAAGACAGACAGACAGACAGACAGACAGACAGACAGACAGACAGACAGACAGAATAAATGAAAAAGAAAGAAAAAAGAAAGTCTTGGTCCAACATCCATTTATAATTTTGTGTTGGTGTGTCCCCTGAAAAAAGGACAGTAGACACGTTTGAGAACTTTTGGTGTACTTCAGAAAAGTTTTCGTAAGAGGATTTTTTTAAAATGCTCGAGGTAAAACGAAGTAACAAAACATAACTTCTTTTAGTTTGAAAATGTGTAGAAGTCCTAAAAAGTAAAACTCGTAGTTAGCCGGGACACTGCTCAGTCCAAAGCCCTCACTTAGGAAACAGATCTGAGCATCTCTTTAATTGACTCCAACAGCCAAAGAAGACGCAGTTATTTAATTCAGTTGTATGGTCTCAGCCCACTGTCCCCAAATTTCGCCCCCCTCCCATGTACCCTAGCTCACGCCATCTCGCGAGATCACGGTTCTTTCTTTTGCTGTTGAACCGGCTGGAACCACGATCTTGTAGCTGATGACATGTCCCTAGTTTTCTGCACTTGATGGGGATTTGTTTTTATTCTTACCTTCGTCTCTAGTGTTTTCGTTATCCGTATATTCTGCTATGAGTGCGTCCATTTTGACTGAGTTTTTTTCCAATTCAATCTTCGTTACAACTCGACTCGAACAAGCCCCCAACCTTGTAAACGATCTTACTAATTAATCTTATAATTAATACGCAATGATAGCGATTGAAACCACACAATCTACATTTACTTATCTAAACTGAAATGTTATGATTATGCTCCAATATTCCACTGATCATACCAACATAACGAGGGTTACTAACATCTCTTCAACACACATTCGTACTCACTGGCAACTTCACACATTCACGTATCTCTCACTAATTTTTTATGTACAACAATGATACAACGTAACAATACCGACAGTGTGTTGTTGGCTTGAGGGTACTTGAGATTCGCTGCCCCCAGGCCGAGTGTTCCATTGGCTGAGGGCTCTCACAACGGTCCCCTCGGGGCACTGACCGTTCACTCGGTGCTCTTGCACTGAACCCCTGTTCTCTGACGACCATTATAGTCTTTAGATATTGCAGTGGACGACCTTAGGCCTGGAGGTCCGGGCCTTGGACGGTCCCCCCACTTGCCACCCACAAACGCCGCTCCTGATCACACACACGCGCGCGCGCACACCCACACACGCACCCACCTACACAAACACTCACCGCTGCACACGCTGCGTATGCAACTCTGGATCCGGCTGTTCATATTACTAATTAATATGATTGCATATGTACGACTGCTTTTATGGAAACGGTTCGTCTGTAAATAAAACAATTTAGAGATCGAAACAGTCATTTGCTCAGTTATAATCTCCAGGCGCATTATCTTCGATTAAAAACCGTGCACTTAACTGTGCACTTCCACCTTCCTTCGACTCTCGGCTGTAGCCAGCGAGTACATGAGTAGAAACGGTGTATTATACTCCCGAGTTTACGTGACCGACATAACGTCACCGTTAGATGGGTCACCCATTCGTTCTAGAAACTTTCCTGTACACAACTTGTTGTCCCCCGCCCTCACGTTCAGAAGCACACTGCACGCGGCAAGTCCCGCTGTTATGCTATGGGCGAGCTCAGAGTTAACCTTAGATGCACACAGCTTGCTGAAAGCGCTTGCCTTCCGGTCGATTCTCGTTGTTTCTCTAGGGAGCGTCAGAGCTGAGCATAGCAAACGGGCCTTCCCGTTTGGGTCGCATAGCCCACTTTCCGTCCAACCAGTTTAAGGACTGGCAAAGCTATTTCTACAGACACCGAATGTGCCCTTCGTAAAGAGCCATAAAGGACCACGATGACAGTAACAGTTTCACAACAGATCTGTAACCCTCGACATCCACAGCTTAAATCTTGGAAAGCGAGAGCTACTTGTGTTGCTGCAACATTATTCGACACAGACGAATTCGGGTCTTCTTTTACTGCTGTCGATGAGCTGGAGTTAAGGACGAAAGTTGAAACTGTAAGCACATTGAAAGGTGTGCACTTTAAAATGCAGTGTACCAAGCACCTAATAGTGCATACCGATTTTTTTCTTTTTATTTTATTTTAGCAGTTACGATCGGTGTTAACCTTCATTGAAAATGTATAGTGAAAAATAATCTTTAGCATGTGTGTGCTTGTGTGAGAGAAAGAATGTGTGTGTGTGCGCGTGTGTGTGAAGGCAGCTTAGTATACCAGTACATATACTATCGTCAGTGACAGCTGAGGTACAGAATATCAGTAAAAGTGAGCTCAGTGCATATATGTTGGACATCGTTACCAGTGGTTCCAAACGGAATGAAAACAAATTGACAACTAGACAAAAATGTACCAGACAATTCTCAGAAATGGTCTGGGTCTATGCTTCATGAACACAGAAATTAGTAGTTTTTTAAATGCTTATGGTTTCGTCTGGAATAAAAAAAAACTAACACCAGCCTCTGCGTTTACGTCTGTGGTATAAGTACCTGAAGATTCTATCGATATGTGACGTGAATGCACTCTTTTGCCGCGTCCCAACAAGTAGCAGAAATAACAACATATAGGGACTGGGGGCGGGGTTTTCCCCACTCCCTCTCATGCTCCTTCACGCAGTCAAGCAAGCAATTCCAGCACGCAGTCCATCACTCTATCAGGGACACAAGAGAAGTGATGTGTAACGTAGGGGCTTCAAGTACAATAACTGAGTGATGTGTAACGTAGGGGCTTCAAGTACAATAACTGAGTGATGTATAACGTAGGGGCTTCAAGTACAATAACTGAGTGATGTGTAACGTAGGGGCTTCAAGTACAATAACTGAGTGATGTGTAACGTAGGGGCTTCAAGTACAATAACTAAGTGATGTGTAACGTAGGGGATTCTAGTACAATAACTGAGTGATGTGTAACGTAGGGGCTTCAAGTACAATAACTAAGTGATGTGTAACATAGGGGATTCAAGTACAATAACTGAGTGATGTGTAACATAGGGGATTCAAGTACAACAACTGAGTGATGTGTAACGTAGGGGATTCTAGTACAATAACTGAGTGATGTGTAACATAGGGGCTTCAAGTACAATAACTGAGTGATGTGTAACATAGGGGATTCAAGTACAATAACTGAGTGATGTGTAACATAGGGGATTCTAGTACTCTAGCTGACATGAATACATCAGCTGCGTTCTATTGTTCAGCTTACGGTGGGGCCCAGCTGGGTGAAGCCTTATGTCAATTGTTTTGGGTTCGGAGACGATTAAGGATCTTTCTCCCTCTCGCCCTATTCCACCCCTACCTGCGACACACACACACCCTCTCTCTCTCTCTCTCTCACACACACACACAGAAAACATGTCTATATTTCTGAAGAGCTAAGCATTCTAAACAGTTGGCGCAAATATGCCGCGAGCAGTGACATATCCATGCTAAGTCACTGTGCCCGTCATGTGCAAAAGCATTACTTCGCGGCTTGTTACATGCAAACCTAACACTGCGCACACAAAAAATGTGCGTTGACTCTGGGAAGAAACACGCCGAAATCTCGCATACATGGCGTACACGTGGAAGTTCTGGCAGCTAGACGACGACACATGCGCGTGTTTCCTCTTTGTGTAAACGCACATCTTCGCGCATATACGTATCAATTAGTATCTTGTAGAATGTAGAAGAACACACTAGATCTCAGTCAGAACACCGCTGTTCTAACTTCGCCACGCAGCTCAAAGTCTTCTTCAGAAAAAGAACGCTGGTAAGCTGTGCCAACATCGAAGATGTGTGAGGCAGTATTTTGCGAAATCAGTGCGTAAGCTTTGCACCATAACATGTGCACTGAACAGTGCTTTGCCTGTGTATTTTTAGAAAGGACTTGAACCATGTGCACCGAAAAAGGAAGCGAAAGGAAGAGAGGTGGGGTTTCCCTTGAAGCGTACCCTCCGTGTGTCGTGGCTGTCTCTGAGATGGTGCCATTGAAAGTCTCCAGGATTTACAGTTTGTACAAAAAGATGGCGTCGGAGAGGAACTGTGCTAGAGTTCGGGCTAGCAAATCAATTAGCTGTGCGCAGTCTGGGCATAGTAACCATAGCAACGCAGGCGCTTGTGCGGTGGAGCCAGCAGTCTCAAAGACGGTAGAGGAAGCAGGGCCCAGCTCCGGTGAGACGCTGGACCAGTGTGGCGTCATTGACGCCCAGGCGTTGCTGCAGGAAATCGACGCCATGGCGCCAGGTGCGGCCGGTGATATTGACGACGACGGATGGAGTCAGTTTCAGGAAACTGACACCGACGAGTCAGTTGCTGCGGAGACGTCACGCGGAGGCGGTGCTTCCGGAGACAGTCACGTGACCACTCAAATCGTCCAATCGTTTGGGCAACACGCCGCGTCGTCTTCAGAGGCCAGCGAGTCCCACGCGCAAACCGAAGCCCAGCCCCCTGCGGTGTCCCCCCCTAGCGACAAACCCCACCTGCAAGCTGCAGAGATGTGCCAGCAAAGCAGCGGACTGGTCGCGGGAAATAAAGACAGCGCCCCAGAGGTACCACCATCATCCGCAACAACATCAACAGCAGCGGCCGCAGACGTCCAAGCTGCAGATACCACGCCAGTGGACGAATCGGAAGGACGGTCAAGGAGACCCAGACTGCTGAAAGAAAAGCTTCTGGCCCTGAGAGCAGAAAACCAGAGGCTGAAAGCCAGACAAGTGTGCCGACGCTGTCGCGAAAGGCCCGTGGCCTTGACCTTTCTGCCGTGCGGTCACTTCTGCTACTGCGAACAATGCGGTTCTTCTTTACAGACGTGCCCGCAGTGCAACAGAACGATTCTTGCTGACGTCAAAACAATAGTCTCCTAGCGTCACGTGTTGGTCAATCTGCCTCAAAGGTCATCTCGAGAAAGGTGCTGACCTGGCGCAGACACTAGCTCATCCAAACGAAAAGGCAATTCCTTTTGAAAAACTACTTCAGCATAGCACTAACCACGGCTATGTTTTATTTGTCTTTTTCGCTGTCCTTGCATACTTGTCTTATACTCACATTCTGTGTTCTTTTCTTTTTCACTACTCGATTTTCGTAATGACTGGTCTATGCTTATTATCGACCTCGATAATCATTAATTTTTTTTTCATGTCGCGGTATGCATTGTGTGTGTGTGTGTCTTGCGAGCGATTGTGTGCATGGCTGCATGAATGTGTGCGCGCACAAAGGAATTTTTTGTCACTGTTTTGATGCATGACGACCAATCATGAAACGGTTCAGGGGTGGCTTGCGCGAACGTTTCTATTTCTTGTTCATACTTAAAGTGCACGTAAAATACACAGGGCGAATGGGCCTTACGAACGCTGTTATGACCGGGGAGCAGTTACGAACGCTCATGCAAGCCAGCCCGCATTACGCAATGTGAGAATTCTGTGACTGCGTTGCAGGACCAATGTGTTATATATTTATTCTAGCATTTATTCTAGGTTAAAATTACTTCTTGTATGTTTGCTGACGAGAAAAGTGCAAGTGTAATCCGCGATATGTAATTTAATACAAAACACGTTGAAGAAGTAATGCTTTGGATAACCTTTCTTTGTGTGCGAATGTAGGCTTGTAATCTGATAAGGTATGTATGCGTGAATGTCTCAATGTGTATATATGAGTTACTTGGCGTGGGGTGTGCATGCCTGAGTGCGGCATTAATTCTGAATAATGCGTGGGTCTGTGCGTGCATGAGAGGCAGACAGACAGACGGATGAAAAAAGAGAGAATCGCAGACCAGAGACTTAATACTTAGACGGCAAAGTGACTAATATGCGATGTATACACTATGCGATGTATACAATATGCGATGTATACAATATGCGATGTATTCACTATGCGATGTATACAATATGCGATGCATACAATATGCGAAGTATACTCGATATCTGAAATAACGAACATCGATTTTCTTCCTGCTTGTCTGCTTGCGTGAGTATGAATTTCTTCTGTGGTTGGGCTGTCTGCGTGTCCGTCCGCCTGTAGATGTTGGTGGGGGGAAGGAGTGTTCAAACATTTAATAATAATAATAACTCACGCAGACACTGGCACGCGTCAGCTACCCTGAAGCAGGCGCAGACAGGACGGTGAAACATGGGAGAGGCTGGAAAAGATAGGTTTTCCGAGAACTTTTAAAAGAAGATAATGTATGTAGCTTGGCGATCGCGAGAGGAAGGCTGTTACAGGTCATTGGGCCGAAGACGAAACAGATCGCAGCTCAAAGGCGCTGAGCTTGGAGCGAGGAACACGAAGACAGAAGGATTTGAAAAACAGAGAGCGAGGTGTGTAGATTGGACGACACTTGGATAAGCAGGCGGGAACAAAGTCATTGAGACATTTTATTTGTGCCAGGGAACGGATACTTTGTATTTGCATTTGTATCATTTGCGTTTCTTAAAAACTGATGTGCAATATCAAGCTGCACTCACTCATTTTAACCAGAAACCGGGGCAAACAAAAATCGTAGATCACTACCCCGTCGGGCTATTGGCTTTTGCCGTCTCCTGTAGTCACAGAGAGAGAGAGAGAGAGAGAGAGAGAGAGAGAGAGAGAGAGAGAGAGAGAGAGAGATGAACAGTTGGCTAGTGAATTTATAAAGTTACTATATAGCCTCTCGGGCTAGTCAACATTTTAGAACCATATTCACCCCCTTGGAAACCATTCCAGTTGTTCAGATTTGTTAGACTCTTCAGTTGCATTGATAAAGGTAGATATTTCTGTTTGAATCATCGGTAATTAAACACGTTTTAAAAAAATGGAAGATTCAGGATTTTCATAATTTTAAGGTGCACGTGAACGCTATTTTACGAAAAATGCTGCTTCAGTTACTATGATAGTTTAAAAGTGGGTTATTGTGGGTTATCTTAAGCTTCTTAACACGTGTAAAGAAAGTTGTCAGCAAATTTAAAATACGGAGTCGCCATTACGTCACGTAAAATTTATGCGTGTGCACTGTGACAATGACGCAACGTTCATGATTTCTTCTGACGCCCTGCACTGGAGCCCGGACCTCAAGCAGCATTGGTTGAGGTATTTGTTAAATTGTTTGCGGGTTACTGATCCCTCGATCACTTACCTCCTAAGGTATCTCGTATACACGCCTTAGATGTAGAGATTTTTATGAATTCAGCTACTTACGTTAGGCTACGTTAACCTGCATGCCCGTAAACTGGACGTTGGGTTCCCTGCGCTTGATATGTCTTGCATTGACTGACATAAATCTTCGGTAGGTCTAAAGTATAACGATGTGCACTTACACAAACAGATGGATATACGCACGAGATTGCAGATACTGATGGTGTGTTTTCTTTGCTGGGGGTGAGAAGGGTGGGTAGAAAGATAGATAGAGGATAGATTCGCTGCGCTAGATTATCTTTAATAAAAACTCGAAGGGTTTGTTATCGCCAGAATATGAAATCTCTCAAGGAGGGAGGGAAGAGAAAAAAGCAGTATAAAATATAAAAACAAACGGTGTGGCCAGGATTAAATGATTATCAGTCTATAGACGGAAAGTATAAGGTCAGAGCGATAATCCAAAAGTTCTAAAGTTGTTTTCGTTTCTGAACATTTTCCAGATTGAGAAGTGCTATAAACCTGAAATTAAAAGAAAACAAAATGGAAACAAAGGGAAGGGCATTTGTTGGACTCCAGACTTCAGACTGCAGTAAAATGGTCCTAGTTAGGCAATAGCTAGGCAGTTTAAAGTTAGTGCATTTAAGCAGGTTCACAGCAGTTATGAAGGGCAAAGGTAACAGCTCGCCTGATAAAACAACAGGCGAGAAGGTTTCCAAAGCGAATGAAGACCTCGATGGGTCTCAAACCTTGGCACGATGGATCCCAGACTTGCCGAAAAG
Organism: Lanistes nyassanus; assembly: GCA_004794575.1. Taxonomy (NCBI): domain Eukaryota; kingdom Metazoa; phylum Mollusca; class Gastropoda; order Architaenioglossa; family Ampullariidae; genus Lanistes; species Lanistes nyassanus. The sequence continues at coordinate 119,645 of SMGT01009060.1, read as the reverse complement.
TAAAAGCCAAAAGCCTGGGACCGAGAGACACGCATTGCCGACAGTAACAGCTGGCAGCCGACGCCTCCCGGAAATCCACGTGACATCACGTGACGACAACAACGACCTTGACCTGTCTACTTACAGTCTGGAGCCGCGGCAGCTCTTCTCAGCTTCCGGGCCGGGATCGATGGACCAGCCAAAGACCGGCTCTCCTTTCACGGCCAGAATGCACCCCACCATCAGGCCAAGCATTCGGAGAGCTCTGGAAATAGGCACCGTGCATACCGGCGGGAAACCGACTTCTGATGATCGCTTCAAGTATTTCAAATCTCTTTCTTTCTTTCTTTCTTTCTTTCTTTCTTTCTTTCTTTCTTTCTTTCTTTCTTTATCTTTCTTTCTTTCTTTATCTTTCTTTCTTTCTTTCTTTCTTTCTTTCCTTCCTTCTTTCTTTCTTTCTTTCCTCTCATTATTTAGTCAATCATTCTTTGTTCGTTTCTTCGTGTGATCCTTCCTTTTTTAGTTTGTTCGTTGGTTTTTTCGCTCCTTCACTCGCTGTTCTTTTCTTTCCTTCTCAGCTTGTTCCTATTTTCCCCTTCAGATATTTTTCACGAGAAAGTAAGAAAAGAGAGAAAATAACGTGTAGGCTTCAGCTTGAACCTAATGGAGGAAGTAATTTAAAGCGGACTGCAAGCGCATGCGTGCTTTGTCTTTACAGGAAAAAAGCCCTAGCGCGTATGAAGACAAGAGAGATTAAGAGCTCACCTCCGTGGAGGGATATGACGATCACACGCCCAAAATGGCTTCGTTTGCGCGAGGAGCTGACGGGGATGACTGCGAAATGGACTGCCTCTGACAGAAGTACACTAAAAACATACCACAAGCTAGCGGCCGTAGACCGTCGTCAACATACCGTGGAGGTATCCATCCATCCATCCATCCATCCATCCATCCATCCATCCATCCATCCATCCATCCGTCCGTCCGTCCGTCCGTCCGTCCGTCCACCCGTCCACCCATCCATCTATCCGCCTATCCACTCGTCCATCCATCCGCCCATCCATCTGTCCATCCATCCTTCCTTCCGTCCGTCCGTCCATCCATCCATCTGCTCCCACTCTTTCCATCCATCCGTCCATCCATCCATCAAATCCGTCCATCCATCCATCCATCCATCCACCCACCTATCCGCCTATCCATCTGTCCGTCCGTCCGTCCATCCGTCCTTCCATCCATCCGCCCATCCATCCATCCTTCCGTCCGTCCGTCCATCCATCCATCTGCTCCCTCTCTTTCTATCATCTCTTGTATTTCCTACCGTGACTGAGAAGTTTAACAAGTTTCTCCGACTGAATCAGAACATCCTGTGTAAAAACATTTCCAGATAAATGCGCTTTCCTGTTCATATCTGTTCAGACTTGTTCAGGAGAACGTTGACTCCAACAAAGGTACTGGCAGCGCTCACACATAGCCGTATGCAGACGCCTGTGCCCTAAAGGGAGCTTACCGTACCTAAACACGTAGCAAAGAGAGGGCCGAAAGAAAGGAACTTGGCAGATCCTCAAAAAGATCTGCCCGCCCTTTCTTTATAACGGCGCTATTCTTCACACAGCTAGCCCTCGGTGCACAACGTGTGCATACAGAGAATCCATGTTAATGAAGTCAACCCGCTCACTAAGCGTGTGTTGACAACTAGGACTCAAAGACGAACACAACATAGGACAATACATGGAATCCTCAGAGTGCAAATTATAATTAATAAACAACAAATGAGCTATGTGTGAGCGCTGCCAGTACCTTTGTTGGAGTTATCTTTCGATAATTTAAGCGCTCGGTCCTCATTTGTTGTTTATTAATTAGAACGTTGACTATTACATGCTGCTGTTGTCATGCCCTGTTACAGATCACCTCCTTGTGGCGCCACATTCCACACAAACTGGGCCTCGTCAAATTAGTGGCAAAAAAGCTATACGAGTTGTGAGCATCTATCACCCATAAAGTTTACGAAACTTCTTAATTTTACAAAGGCATGTCAGAGAGGATGATTGACGCAGCAGTTTGCAAGTTGATGATAGGAACAACCAAACATAAAAAAACTAGATCCCGGAAAGCTCATTTACCCATGGCTGGACCCAACTGTCGTATCTGAGGCCCCTTTCGGCTGATGCTACGTCCGTCCGCACTATGAAGGTTAAAGTGCACTATGAAGGTTAAAGGTAAAGGTTGTCTCGCGACCTTAGTTTAAGGTCTTATGGGAGTAGGGGTATATGAGAGTCCCAATCTTTCTGTAGGCTAGCATCTTGAGGGCGCTGCCCACGAGCTCTCCTAACCGTAGTACAGAGAAATAAAAAAAATTAATATGCAATCTTGAAGCTTAAGCGTTTGAAATACGCAATGCACGCTGGTGTACGAAAACAGATTGGAATATGTACACATACAAGCATTCTGCTTCCTCCTGTTCGGATCAATAAGGTGATGAAACTGATGAATACCCTTTTGAATGTGAGCAGACGGTTTTATGACTTTGAGTCTGCCCTATACGAAAATTCAGATGATGATGATGATGATGAGGCAATCGATCTTGCCAATGCTTTCTGTGGGCAGCTCCTCGCCGGCAGATGCATCCATTCTAGGAAAACCTGACATAGACACTCCAAATATCAACTACTTAAACGACTTACTGAAACAATGGAAATTAGCAAAGGTGAACAAGCAGCTGGGAAGTTAAGTCACCCAAATACGCAAAATATAATGGGGGACAGAAAAGGACGACAGAGGGAGGAAAGATGAGAGAAAAAGTGAGGGATCGAAAGAGAGAAGGAGACAAAGTGAGTGACAGTCGAAGGCTGGAGAGAGAGAAGGGGGAGGGAGGGAGAGGAGAAAATTTGATGTGATAAACAATGTCACTTCAAACGCTCTCGCCACGCTAGTCTTCACACTGCGTTTTCTGTACCATTTTCTCCTCAGGCTGTGATTGGTTACAAAGCTCGGAGTCTTCTGAGAAATCCTCCGGACCAGAGATCTTTTTATGACGTGCAAATGGTACGTGTTGTCGCTTGCTGAATTTTTTTCTTAATTTCTTTCGATGTTTTTGGCTTTTTCTTCATCGCTATTGGTACTAATTGCATCGACAAAAACAGTGAGGCAAAGCGCTAATGGCGTAGGTAAGGGAGCGGATGCGTGGAAAAACACACCTTTCGATATACTATAAATATGTATATAAATATAAAAAATATAGATAAGAAAGATTTACTTTTTAAAATAGTAACTTATTGGTCGCACACGTTATCAGAAACGTTCATACCCGATAACTGTATATGCAATGTATTTATTTGCTTTGGGCAGGATCAAGCTTTGCTGCAGAGAAAATGCAACATCTCCATCAATTTTGAAAAGCATCAAATTCTTACCAATTTATGGTAGATGCAAAATGAGCGACAAAGTTCCCAAATTTTGCTTGCAGTTTTGTGGCAGATACCAAATGAGCTACAAAAGTTTCCCAATTTTTGTGGCAGATAATAAACGAGCTACAAACGTTTCCCAATTTTTGTGGCAGATACTTAATGAGCTACAAACGTTTTCCAATTTTTGTGGCAGATACTAAACGAGCTACAAACGTTTCCCAATTTTTGTGGCAGATACCAAATGATCTACAAAAGTTTCCCAATTTTGTGGCAGATACTAAACGAGCAACAAACGTTTCCCAATTTTTGTGGCAGATACTAAACGAGCTACAAAAGTTTCCCAATTTTTGTGGCAGATACTAAACGAGCTACAAAAGTTTCCCAGATTCTGCTCTTATCCCGTTTCGGCCCAGCAAGTAATTGCAAAATATGGAATGCTTCAACAGTTAAGTGTCGCTTTTTCTTTTCCAAAGTTTTTAAGCTGGATGTTGAATGAAAATCTGTCTTCAAAAGAAAAGGCCTTTGCCAACACATCAATGTTTGTTAAACAATTGATCGCATCCGACTTCAATATGTCGTAAGTTTCCAGTGATGTCCGTTAACAAATCCTTCAGACTCTTTTATATATAGTAAAAAAACATGCTTCTCTGACCTGAATATTATTGTAAGTAACAACACTGTGATTCTATATATATTTATATATAAAGTTATTCTAGCCGTTCTCCACCGAATTATTGATTCTGTTTCAGCATTGACGTAAATCAGACAATTATCCGCCAGGGTCAGAGACCAGAGACCTGGTATTTCATTTTGAGCGGCCAAGGTAAGTTAATCCCGCAGGATTTGTTTACATCATCACTGAATCCAGAGAAAAAAAGATATTTATGTTTAAATAATATCTTTTCATTTGAAGAGGATCAGAAGGAAATTTATATTTATATGCTTTAGGTGATTGTGTTGCACAAGCAGCTGCAATTCCGTTCCAAAACCTGATCCTTGTTTTCCCCGGTATCTCAAAGAATATTCTTTGTTGAATGAGATTGCTACTTTTTCTTGATTAACATCTAGTCGCAAACTATCTGAATATCAGGACGGCGTTGCTTGCGACAAGTTTACGTCCTGCCACACGTGGGACTGTTGTCCCAACACAGTCTTTATTCCCACCCTGTCACATTGTACTGACACCGGGCCAACCAGTCCTAGCACTGTTCCCTGTAGTGCCAGGCGTCTGGCAGGGCAGCTACTAGATTGCCAATTTTTAACCAAGACTCGGCCGGAATGCGAACCAGCGACCGACGCCTCAGAAGCGGACGCCTGAACTGTTAGACCACCGGGCGGTCTGTTGAATGTGAGTTAATGGGAGTGGCAAATTAGATTGTTCTTAACTGGGACGATCCTTCGAGCGACAAATTCTTTTGGTCTCAGTTTTACGTTTTACAACACATGCATCCGCTGAGCCTTTCTTACGCGGCAACGCGTGTGTTTTTTATATGCACTTCGTTTTACACCTCCGTACTAAACGTGAATCATAATATTAAAATAGACCGACCTTCCCTGGGTCAAGGAAGATCGCAAGATGTGCACATGCTGCGGAAATCTTCGCTTTCTTTTCCGATCTTTGCACTCTACTGGCTGTAACAAAACTGCGAAACCCTTGACGCCAGCCGGACATTTTGGATTCTTAACACTAGCTGCTGGTTCCTCTTCCTCTTTTGAAGGCTGGCCACGACAATATGGGGCTATCGTCTAGTTTTTTTCTCTCTCTTCTCTTCTCTCTCTCTCTCTCTCTCTCTTCCAAACTAATTCATCCAGTTTCAAAACCATGTTCTGTATTTGTTGTTGGTTCAAAAATGGATGCAACGCATTCAGCATATGTTACGTATATAAAGGAACTTTTCCATGCGGAGGGTAAACTATTTTTGTGTGTACAGTGTATGTGGTAAAAGTCCATCTACATATTAAGTGCATTGTCTTAGGATTTACAATACAAATGACCTGTGACCTTCGTACAAAATTCATACAAATCATACTGCAAACATAAACGAAAGTGTATTAGATTTCTGGCGACAAACTTTTATATTTCGTTCATTCTTGTTTTATTTCCTTGGTTTGTTTGTTCGTTCGTTTAATTGGTTGATTCATTGGTTGGTTGGTTGGTTGGTTGGTTGGTTGGTTGGTTGGTTGGTTGGTTGGTTGGTTGGTTGGTTGGTTGGTGGGTTGGTTGGTTGGTTCGTTGGTTCGTTGGTTCGTTCGTTCGCTGGTTGGTTCGTTCGTTCGTTGTTTCGTTCGATTGTTTGTTCGTTCATTCGTTCGTTAGTTCGTTTGTTTTTTCGTTCGTTTATTTTTTTTTCACTCCTTATTTCAGGGATACAAAAGCAGACTGTGGTAATCGAAGGGACGAAGGATGAGACATTTAGTTTCCTGTCAGGCGGCGAGTCATTTGGGGTAAGACTTTGAGTTAAACGCTTCATTCCTCCTTTTCTTACTGCTGCCTGTCTGGAGGCCTCTCTGTTGTTAAGGCTATTATTAACCGGCCGAACTTTCGTCATAGAGCCTTGTGATCAATGAACTTTATTTGTATTCAAGAGACCCATGGCCCACTTCAAGGTGTGCAGTGGTGGGGATGGCGCAGGGGCAAATACACATAGAACATAGATATACAGTATCTATATAGAATTACCCATAATTAACAAGCTAATCCAAATTTACAAAAAGTTGCAACATTTTGCAGCATATATAGATATGGGGAGTATGATATTACTATGTGTATTTCTGAGGTTATGGTATTTGGAGCATATAAACATGAAGTGCAGTTCAGATTTAATAACAACAGGACAACATCGACGAATGTTTCACAAATCGTAACCAGTGTGGGTGAAGACGAGAAATATGAAATAAATCCTAGATGAGTACATCTTTGCTTGTTACTTAACTAAATGCTAATTTAAACGAGTAAATCTTTACTTGGTTTATGTCGTTAAAGTATAAACAAAAGAAGGCTTCAAAGGAGCGATACATATTCAAACGTCCATCACCTGAATCCCAGTTTGCCTTAGTGAATATCCTAGCATGATTAATGAGCAGTCCGGTAAAGCCAGCAGCACACCGGTAAAGCCAGTAGCACACCACACCTTGTTTTGCAGGACAGCCCTGTTGCCAACAACACCCCGCACACGGCGTCACTCGCAGCTCGATGTGGCATGGATTTGGTCGCTTTGGAAAGACAGTATTATCTGACAGGCTTTAAAATCAACGAGCTTCTGCAAGAAATACCTGACCACATGATGTTCCTCAAGTACAGTATTCCAGGGTGGGAATTGCTCCCCCTGCTCTGGGCTTGCACTTTCGTACAACCAGAGACTATCCTTTCAAAGGACCAGCCGATGACGCAGTGGATTTACTGCGATGTGTTGTCCGCAGCAGACGGGCCGCACGTTTCCCTGGTTAACTTCCGGTCTCGTTCTCACAGTTTTGAAGTTCAACTCGATACCAAGTTTACAGCATTGTAGGTTTTGTAAAGGTCTGTCTAATAAGAACACGATCTTCTAGTACTAAAGAAATAAAACTCTGTTTAAACATTTTGGGTCGTGAGAGGATTTGAAGTGCCCAAAAATGGAGACCGGAAGTATATCACGAAAAAAGACGTGTCGTCTGCTGTATCGTCTGCTGTGAACGACACTGGGACTAGTTCCAGGTCCTTGGAAGGACATTCTCTGGTACAACTAACGAAATAGCTAGCAACTGATTCAGCTTCTGTAGCTGGCAAAAATGCGTTTACCTAAAAAGCAAAGATTTCTTTATGTGTTTAGCGAAAATAATTACCCAGTATAGATTTATACCCATGAGCACATTCTTCCGTTACGAAAAGACATGTGTTTACGAGTGGATGTTGTTCAGAAGTATCATAACTATCCCTCCTGTTCCATGGACAGGTACTGTGGATATAGTATCTGCGTATATACATGCACACACACATATGCATGCAAAAACAACCCAGTACCCATCACGTGCACGATATACATACATGCATACAAGCCCAACATATTGTTGCGTGTGGATCTAAAACAAATGACCTTGTTCTTCGTTCGATCTTAATTTGTCCTTACCTACATCCCTGTGATATTAGAGTGGATTGAAAACTAATCTGCGCATGAACACATTACAACAGTTTTAATCAGTTTCCTGTTTCAATCACCAACCCCTTCAAACACGCCAGGACTTTAATTTCAAACCTTTCGCGCCTTTCAAACTCTGTCTCATAATATACTATAACAACGGCCCACTGTTGGAAATTGTCGGAAACTGTTTCCACCAATCAGTTTAACCAGCAAGGCTTTGAAGTGAATATACCTCATTACATTATAGCGGCCTTCTTCCTTATTCCTTTTTTTTTCCTTAATATTTTCAATCGATATCTCACATTTCATACATAATACACTGCAATAATATAACGTATTCTTGAAAAGGTATTTGTTTTGAGAAAGAAATGTTAAGGAAGCAGAAACTTGAAGGTTTGCACGAAACCCTTCGAAACCATCTTGAGAGAAAAAAATCCATCTGGTCCGACTGGCTTGTGGGCAGAGAGCTGCCCATCATGAAGGACTGGCCGTATGAGAGATTGCTGAAACACCCGTCGCAGTGCTACCTGCGTTATTATCGCCGTGGGACCCTTGTCGTCAGCGACAGCACGTGCTCCGAGTGGCTGATCGTCGTCAGATCCGTGAGTTAAGGCCGGCCTCTCACGGTGCGATCTAAAGCCCGTCTCTCATACTCAAGTCTAGTTTCCCCACGGCGTGGTCAGGAAAAGGAACCTGAGTGTCAGTAGAAAAATTGTGTTGCGAATCCGTCAAACTTCGATGAAATCTTCTTTCCCGAAGCAGATGTTGTTGGGAACATTTCTGGGGTGGTAGAAGTGGGAGGGGGGGGTCAGGTGGCGGAAGAAATCTCTCAATTTAAATTGGAGGAAATCTTTGTCGCATGTCAAAACCTTGCAGCTACTTGTCATAGCGACATGGTCATACAGTGGGAGATCGGCATTAGATACCAAAGGAAATCCACTGTGTAATTGAGTATCTGTTACAAAGTAGGAAAAGAAAGATGGATTGAAAATTCTTACTGTGCACTCCTGTTTTTGTGCGATTTATGGCATAGGGAACGGCCGCTGGTAGATGCTTGCCTGTCACACCGGGAAGACGCCGTCTGTTTTCCTGTGACAGGCGAACCCATTCTGTGTGACATGGATGAAAACATGTGTATGTCTGTGACAGGGGGAATGTGCCGTGTATGTATCTGTCGAAGCCATCAAAGCGTCATGGAGACACGTCTGTGCACAGCTCCAACACCCATTGATCAGCATCCGTTCCGACGAACGTAAGAAACAGAATTCTTCAGGCTCGTAAAGTTATTTTCCCGTTCAGGGCTAAATTTATACCCGGCCTCATCCTCGATGTTGTTTGTTCACGCTTACATGGCGACGCGATTTCATAAAACCACTCTGAGCGTGCGCATTGGCTCTTCGTTGTGTGGTTGTTGTGTGTGTTTAGGCCAAGTCAGAAACTAATT
>SMGT01009060.1:94719-110684 GCA_004794575.1 Lanistes nyassanus | reverse complement strand
GGTTGTTGCGTGTGTTTAGGCCAAGTCAGAAACTAATTTGGTTGTTGCGTGTGTTTAGGCCAAGTCAGAAACTAATTTGGTTGTTGCGTGTGTTTAGGCCAAGTCATAAACTAATTGGGTTGTTGTGTGTGTGTTTGAAGTCAAGTCAGAAATCAGTCTGTATCAAACCAAACAGGCATCAATACAAACGCACAGAGAACGCAAGTACTGGAGACGAGCGCGTGTAAATTATAAGCAAATGATTTTTATCCCAATTTATTCATTATGCTTAACAGTAGCGGAGATTTTTTTGAGGGGGGGATTATTTTAACGTAGGCAGCATGCGTGTGTATATATCTATATATCCATTTATAAAGGCGTGTTTGTGTATATATTTATGTAAATATATATATATTTATATATAGGCTAAAAAAGCAATCAAATCTGCAAACCAGTGCAGCGTCGCAGTTTTGGGGAAAGGCAGTTACGAACAACTCGTGTAAACTCAACGCATAATAACTGAATAAAGTTCCGTAACCCACCTTCCTATAATACCACATTTCAACAAAGTTATTGCGCTATGTTGATGTTAGTAGTAATGATACGTCATGTAACCTCGACCTCGCTCCTCGCTGATAACTACAGCCCACAAGATGGAATCGTTAACCTGTGTTGCCAGGGAATCATGTAGGAAGGTGAAAATCCAAAGTCATTCGCCGAAGAAAGTAGACCTACAAATTACGTTGTTGTTTACTTTTGGTTGCTCCGTTCAGCTCATGTTTTGGGAATACAATATGAATGATGTAAGGATAAAGTCTCGGAAATGTCAATAGAGCCACATCCAGAGCGATCCCCCCCCCCTCCAAATTTTTTTTTAAATGTTTGAGGTTTTCTTAATTCAACGAATCTGCGTCCGAATTCCCCGAAACTGGCCAGTGGCACAGGTTCAGCGAAAAAAGACGCATTTTTTCCGATTAAGAAACCTAACAAAACGCAGAATTCTAAAGTCTATCTTCCACAGCTTCGGTGATAGGACCTACAATTGTTCACTAAAGGGAACTAAAAACAGTTCGTTGACATGCTGATGCAAAGTACATCAACCGTAATCATACAAATTGATTTCTAGCAGCTGACAAAATTTTTAATGAAGCTATATATATATATATATCGCTAACTTGGGGGAATATTTCCCCCCGCGCAGGCCCAAAGACTGATAGTAAGTCTCTCGCCAACACACACTCTCCTGACGATCCCCCTGTTGCCACAGTTACCGAGCCGAAACGTCTGACGCGTCCTTCAGGCCAAGGAGTCGGCAGCAGAGCCAGTGGCAGGACCAACAATCAGGAAAAGTCAAACCGTCTGGACCAGACAGTCTCCAGTCGGCCCTCGCCGGCTGCAAAAGACAGATCTCAAAATTCCGCTCAGCGTTCGACGTCAGAAAAGGACAGGTCTCAACTTTCTGTTCAGCCGCGGGTCTTAGGAGAGGACAAGGACACGTCAACGTCACGCAAAGACCTGTCTCCGAGCTCTGCCGGGGTGTCGACGAAAGAAAAGGACACAACCGCAAATTCTTCTCAGCTTCCGGCAGAACAAGATGAGGTGTCTAACTTAAGACCGCCAGCTGAAACTGGCCCGGCAAAAGTTCTCCGCGTAAAGTCCCCTAACCTCAATTCGAGTGCCAAAGATGGAGAGCTTCATAAAGAAAGTAAATTTGCTCCATGGGAGGTAATAAGTTACTTTTTTGTATGTCTTATTACTTCGTGGGTGGGATATCTTTTAACTTGGGTTTCGTCACCTGATGTTTGTAATGTTTTTTAATAGATGCGCTGGTTAACATCTGAATAGATGCGCTTGTCGTCAGACACCAGTGACCAGTCGTAATATCAGCCCTCGAGGTACGGTGAAAATAGGTCAACTGCACAGTAATTAACTAAACTGTTTACGTCGTGCCAGTGTTGATGATATTAGAGGGGTGGAGGCAACAAGTAATAAGCTGGTCACTTTTTTTTTTACTTCTTGTTGGTCCCACTCTATAGAATATTTCTGTGACTAGAATCTGTGTCTTTTCTTAGGTGTCTTCGGAGTTTTCACAGCCAGAGCTGTACCAGGACGAAGGTCACAGTTCAGCCTGGTCTCGCCGAAAGAACTACACCATCCCTGACAAGTGCAAACCTCGCAAGTTGGTCACTGGATCCAAGACAGACCCCTATTCATGCGTTTATCCTCCTTCTGTCATCCAAGTTGACTCGCTGCACACTGGGGACTGCTTCGTACGTTTAGAGAACATTGTTACTGTCCTTTTTTAAAATTTTGCTCATTTTTGCTTAAACCTGGGATTAGATGGGCATTGGTGTTAGTGGGGGTGTTCGCGTTTAGGTGTTGACATGGATACTCGCCAAAGTTGCAGTTCAGTGTTGCGTTCAACTCTCCCTCTGTGTGTGTGTGTGTTCGTTGTTTTCATTAGAGTGTCTGTGTGCGTCGTCCGCGCGAAGTGCGCATGAAATGTGTTCTCGCACATTAAAACTCTACATTTATTATTATGTGCCACCATGCATGTACTTTGTGTGAACAGGTAATTATAGCACCAGATGAGTCACAAAAAGGGAGAAATATTGCATCGATATCTGGCGTATAACACCTGTATTTCCACTGTGCATATACATATATATCTATAGTTTGGCTGTTGGTATTTTAGAGAGAAAGTGCTCTCACTTAGAGTTATTTTCCTATGTGGATGGAAAGAGGACCAATGAGGTCCTATTACTAAACCATGCATTGAAATATTTGTCGTCTACTCGGGGAATTGTTCTTACTCCTAACCCATTGTCTCGCGTGCTCACTCTAAAGAAGGTCTCTGGCGCCTGCTGGTAAGCTAGATAGCAAAAGACATTTCAGACGTAAACTTCTTATACGTTGCAAAATCAACCCCTCCACACAACATCCCATTCACACCATCACGTGACATTCCAAAACATCAGTGTCTAACCAGGACCGAGACAAGTTAACCAAGCCTGGCTGACAATCACAGGAACACCCCTAGCTTCCCTAGTCCTAGGTTTGTGCTCCTTGATTCAAACCCGAGCGCGAAAAATAGCGCACTATTCACCGAACTATCGCGGTCCCCTCAACATGGATATATACTTAAATTTGTTGAATTGGTGAATAAACAGAATAACGGACTGAAGAATGGATGAACAAACGTGTTTTTTTTCCAGTCCCAGTCACGGAATATTTCGGGAAGAGGATGAGTTCGCTAAACTTTTTTTTATCGCGAAAAAAACCCACAAAACCAGTGAACTATGAAATCGATGCAACACAGAAAATCTCTCTCTTCCCTCTCAAGAAAGGATTTCTGGGATCTCTTTGTTTCAGGGACTGGATCAGCTCCAGGAAGAAGACTGGGAGAAGCGCCCACAGTCCGGCAAAGTGTCCCTCGTTGGTAAAGTCGGTCTCACAGAGTTCAACAACGTTGTGCGAAGGCAGTAGCGAAAAAAAAGTAGTACTTAACAATATAAATTCCTTTGTTTGCAGCATCATGCGATTTTTTGTAGCTTCTGCTTTTCGGAAGTAGCGACAGTTGCAATTTGACCGATTATTCCTTTAACTTCGAACAAAAATTAAATCCCATTAATAATTACCCTTCTATTTTCGTTCGACTTTGTCAGATCATGTGAGATCGCCCTAATGAAGATGCTTGATAGCCTTATATTGGTGTTACTAGCTTTGTTTTTCATTAGCTTTGTTAAAGCGCTCGCGCGCGTGTGTGTGTGTGAGAGAGAGAGAGAGAGGAGAGAGAGAGACAGAGTGGAGAACGTAGAGAAAGAGTAGAGAGAGACAGAGAATAGAGAGAGTAGAGAGAGAGTTGTTCATCTGTGCATTTGTTTTTATCCAATGGAGGAGATTTTTGTGGGTAAAACTGCTTCCTGTTTTACAACTTTCGTAAATGGGCTCAGTTCTCACTATTCTAGCATACACGAATTTCAACTAGTTCTTTCCTGAGCAGTAATATTGTTGTGGGCCTTAAAGGTAGTAAGTCATAGTTTTAAACACACCCCATAACCCTTACGCACACAGCTCTTTCTCTCTTTCTCTCTACGAACTGAATGAAAACATTCTCTCTATGCTACTCCTTATTTTACAGGTCAGTGACGGAGCTGAGTTGATTATGATCAGCAAAAGTTACTTCATGGCCTTCTCCAACTGTCAGACCCTTGCTGCCATTCGCAACCTGATGCCCATCTACCCATGCAGCGAGGAGGTCCAGTCCCATTACCGCATGACGTTGTCATGGCAGCTTTACCTGAATAAATGTGCAGACGAACACGAGGCCGAACTCGTTCGTGAAAGAACACCCCATGGCGTGGTCCTGCCAGACGTCAGGGTGATGGGGGAGCTCCTTACGACTTACCTCTGAGCGCGACAAAAAAATCGACGTTTTCGTTCGACTGACAAGTGACAGACAAGTGACGGATCGTTTGTGACGTGAACTGGATGCCTGGTGTCTCTTCTTGTCGAGCCGGCGGAGAATTAGCTTTTCGCAAAAGGAAAATAAGAAACACCACGTCAGACTTGCCTGATTGGCTATACTTGACGCATGTGACTTTACTGTTGTACCGTTTGAACAATGCTTTATTTATATCTAGACACGCACTTACAGAATCCTATCAACAAGTGCTTTAATGAAGAAAATGTTGACAGGGAGAGAGGGATATGACGAACTGCTGTGGTTTGGTGAATGAACGTGGCTTTGACAGAGACAGTTGGCATTCCCATCACAATTTTTAAACGGTTGACTTTACTATAATTTTTTTAAACTACATTTATGCCACAAAGACGTTAAACTGCCCCCAAACTTAAGACAGTATGCAATTCGAAGCCAAGTATTTTTATGAACGTTATTTTCTGCCCTTGCATTTAAAGTTATACATAGACATAGATCCAAGAGCTAATATAACCCTGCACTGCGCACCTATGAAGATTTTTAAATTGCATAACTTAGTATTGTTACACATCGACTACAGATTTTCTGGACATTGGAAGTCTATGAATTTATGTGTTTTGACGGACTAACTACTCCAACGAAAAACAGGTTAAAAAGACAACAACAAAAATGCTGTAGTTACTGCTATTTTTATGCCACAGCAGTACCGTTCTCGGATGGTGTTCATAAGTATCTTTTGTGCTTTAGCTCCTATACGCAAGCTTAAAAGTTAAAAAGTATATATATTTATATATTTCTGAGATATATATTTTCTGATAAACTAGAAATTTTCTTCTAAATTATGACATGCATTTATTCTTTTGCATTGATTTTTTTTTAGGAAACGTATACTTTGGTGACTATTGATCAAATAAAAAAACTAATTTGTGAAAAGGATATTTTTGGTATTTTATTTTGGGGGGAAGCACACTTAATTTTCTCAAGCTACTGCGAGCGTGCAAGTGCGCGCTTGTGCTCAGCGCATTAATACGTACGCACAATACATGAAACTTTTCTAAATTCCATAGGATCGACCACGTTCCTTCTGTACCCACAGCAATAAAGGAGGGCGCAGCGCTTGCTTGGGGTACTCAGGGACTGAGAAGTTAACACGACGGGCTATAGTAATACACTGCACATAACATCTAAAATTTTAGCATAAAGGTTTCCCAATATCCTTGAATACTTGATACAGACTTGACCCGGTCAGGGGCTGTGTTGGGGAGGGGGTGTCTGACGGCGGTACGTATATGTAAGGTAGGCCTACCTGTTTATGGTTAGCCCGACATTTTGGGAGCTTCTGTTTATGTTGTACCCAACGACAAATACTGCTTTTTTGAAAAACATTTGTCAAAGAACATGTCAATCTTAATTCACCTGGCATTAGAATATACATATATTGATAAATAATTAAACTCAATGATTAATAAACACAGAAATAACACGTAGACGTACCCACAAAAACATAGGCACCTATTCACCTATTCATTAAAGCACTCTACTAAGAAGTATTTTAACAAAATTCACTATCTTGATCAATACACTTTTGTTTTTGCATGAAAAGAGTTTATAAAGTAAATGTGTTTGGCCAGCTCAAGTAGATGGTGTCAGTGCGGTGCTGCTAAAATCGCCAGCTGGGGCGGGAAGGTGGGCTATAGTTATAGGATGAATTCTATATAGTAAAGAATTGATTCTACAGTTAAGAAATTAATTCTTTAACTACAGAATCAATTCTATAATTATAGAATGAATTCTTTATAAGCCATGACCATTATATTCCCCTCTTGGCGCTCCATATTAGTTATTACAACGCCACCCCATCCCTTAATAAATAATAATAAAATTTTCCTATACAAAGAGAACGCAGCAAAATTACTAATATTTTTGTTCTATCGCTTACAGTTTCAAAAATTCTAGCGTTAGAATTAACTTTTTAACAACAGAGGAAATGCGAAACTAACCATAACCAATAACTTCACTCATCACGACTTTAGCGGAAGTCAATGGCGAAGCCTGCGTAGGGTTTTTAAGTTTTTCAAGGTATGACAAGCCCGTGAACCATCAAAAAATTTGACCTTCCTCAGACATCAGTTAATTTTTTTTTAAACTGATAGTTCAGCTTTGCGGCCTTATTTTCCTAGCAGTTGTAAATCGTTGTGCTAACGTCTTTTGAAAGAAGAATAACAGAATTACTCGGGCGACAGGCTTGTTCGTAGTGGCAGCAATGCCAATGCCGCAATGGGAATGGGACTATGCCTTAAATTGGGAGTCAGCAAGGAACTCCCCTCCTCACCTCCCTTTTCATACACAACACTGCAAAATTCATGACCTTGTCTACTTCGAGGTCCTTTGTTGGGCCATATTCGGAGGAGAAATAACTCCGTTTGCTGTCTCTTCAGATCGCAACTTTAGTCGGAGACATATGGTTGATATGAGTAATAAACTTAAGGCTGTATAAAGTGCATTACACGTAATAATTTCGCGGAGACTAAGAAGTGTCACTTGAAAATAATAGATTTTTGTATACTAATGTTTTACTGAAGTGATCTGGGATTCTGCATATTGTGTTAGGGAAACAGTAAATAAAACAAACTGCACATCTATCAAATTTTGCTTGCAATTGTCTCCTTATGGTGCACTTGAATTCATTCACTACAGCTTAAGTAATGAAGACGGCATTGTTTTGATTACGTATGTAGGTGTCCCCCATGGAAAAACAACAGCACAGTGGTGGTCGTACTCTGATGCAGCAAGGAGTACTGGGTAGCACCATTTCAGAAAACATGGTCTCTGATGATTACACCCCAAGCCTGGTTAATGACAATTTTATAGGGACCAAGGAGGGAGCGACCCCAGTAATTCCAAACCTTGTCCCACGACCGTTGATTGAAAAGCAAGCTGTTGTTACTGCAGAGCAGCGGATGCAGGATAGAAAACAGTTCATCACCCTTGACTGGGATGTATTTCTACAATGGCGCTGTATTGGGACAGCCAATGGATTAGCCTCAGATACTGAGATAGCAGTGTACTTGATTAAACAGTAAGTTGTTAATTTTATATGTGAATATCAATTGTGTGTGTGTGTCTGTCTGTGTGTGTTGGGAAATTAGTGCTTTCACTTCTGAATCCAACTGTTCTGGATGTAAATGTGGTGGATTCAGCTTGTCATTCTGTCACATTCTGGGGGGAATGGCTCAAGTCCTACACTTGTAATTACTGCAGTGGGAATGTGTAGTTTCAAGTTGCCTGTATTTTGCATGTGTTGTTATGTGACCTGAATCTGTGACCTGAACCTCTGTTTCCAATTTAAGTATTAGTTTCTATGAAGTGATCAACAAACCATCCTAGCAAGACAAATCAATTAAATTAAGGGCATTTGAGTGAGGGACATCATCCCCATCACCTGTCCTTCATCTCTTTCTCGATCTGCCAGAATCCCAATCCCAAACCACCACCACACCACACCACACACCTCTTTTTGTGAAGAATTTTTGTTGCTTCACATATTCATTAATATGTAATGTCATGTTTTTGTTGGGTTCTGATGATTGTTTTGTTTTTTGTCAAGAGCTGAGGGGACTAAGTCTACACAAGTCTGCTGTGCAACCTGCCAAGGAATTTTGTCACAGTACTGCTCAAAATGTGGTCTCCCGGATACAAGCAGAACTCCCTCACTGCATCCTCCAGAACATCAGTTAAATAATGAAGAGAACTTTTCTTTAAGCAAAGAGTCTTCTGTAGAAGCCAAAAGCCTCGTAGCATGCAGTGATGATCCTTCATTGCCTGTGTCACAGCCAGGTGACAGACAAGTCAACAGAGCAGATACACCACCTGTCTCAGCTAGTTCTATGGCTTTATCATCTGACAAAATGCCCGATGGCATGTTACCATGCCTAGATATCAAAATATCTCAAAATGCTGAAGAAATCTATGTGCTGCATGAGCCTGATTATTGGCAAACTGAAGTTCACCTTAAAAAAGAAAGGATTAAGGAAAACAGTGATGAACACATTTTAAAAAAGAATCATAAAAAAACCAGAAAGAGGAAATTCACTAGAAAGAAAACACCATCTGTGCCTGAGAAGAGATCACATATGGAGACAGACAAAGAAATTCCAGCTAGCAAGGGCCACAGTGTGAGCTTTTTACCAAAGAAGCCATCAGTAGGTGGTGTTCACAAGGCAGTAGGTGGTGTTCGCAAGGCAGGACGCAGGAAGACATGGAGCTGCAAAGAGTGCAATGCAGCCTTTTCCAATTCAACTAATTTAAAGGATCATCTGCGTACACATACTGGAGAAAAACCATTCAAGTGTGAACACTGCCCTGCAACATTCCGATGTGCCGGTAACCTGAAGTCGCACAATCGCAAACACACTGGTGAGCGGCCTTTCAAGTGCGACATCTGTGAGAAGGCTTTTGCTCGCAACACCACACTGACCACCCACATGCGCATTCACACTAACGATCGGCCATATAAGTGTGACCTGTGTGAGGCAGCATTTAGACAGCAAGGTCTGCTTGTCATTCACAGACGGAAACATTCTGGCGAGAAACCATTCAGTTGTAAACTGTGTGCTGCTACCTTTTTCTCCAGCGGTTCCCTGTCGGCTCACATGGTTTCACACACGGGTCTCAAGCCTTTTCTTTGTGATCAGTGTGGTTCTGCCTTCACACAGAAAGGAATTTTGAAGGCTCACATGCTCACTCACACAGGTGAAAGATCCTTTTCATGTGAACAATGTGGCAAAGCATTTCATTGTAAAAATGGTCTTCAGGCTCACCAGAGAATTCACTCTGGTATTAAAAACTTCCGGTGTGCTATCTGCGCAGCAGCGTTCCACAGCCCCTCCAATTTCAGGCGGCATATGCACAAGCACTCTGGTTACAAGCCTCACGTGTGCACCAAGTGCAGTAAACACTTCGCTTCCACGTCAGAACTGAAAGTGCACACACGGATTCACACGGGGGACAAGCCTTACATTTGTCGAGATTGTGGCAAGGGATTCATAACAGCCGGTAACATGAATAAGCATTGGAACAATCGGCATAAACCCAAGCCACCAATCTGCATCAGCTTTTCGCAAGCACAGGAATGCTGACACCCCTGACGAGTGAACAGTCATAATATCAAGCTCCAGCCCGGTTTCTGTGAATGGTTAAGAGCATCATGAAGTAGTTGGTTCCGTGCCCCTACCGATCGCCAGTCTGCTTCATGCTTGACATTCCGAGTGTGACTTGTTGAGTGTATGGATAGTCTTATTATCGACATTAGTAGCAAATATTTATTCGCAACAAGGGATCAAGCACAAAGAGGCAGAGTTAAAAGTTTTAGGAAATGCCTCCCTGCCTTTTTGGAAGAACCATCTGAGGAAGACAGCTCTGGATGGTCTGAAGATCCCTTGTGGGCGGCCTGTGCTCCAGGAGAGGTGACAGGCAAAACTAACTTTTTGGGGAGATGTAGGTTTTCTGCACAGAGGTTTAAACACTGACTCTCATGTTGCTATCACTCCATACATTAACACTTGTGTAAGTTATGTAAATGCTTGGCGTTTAACTTCTTTGCACAGGAAAAAATCCAGAATTGCATGGTTTGCTGGTAGGGTATATAATCAGACAAAAAAAAATTTAACTAACCTCAGAAGTGATAAAGACTATTGAAGGTTAGAGAATTTTGAAAATGGGGTCATAATTAGTAACTAAGTATTGCAGTGCCAGCTCACTACATTGCAATGCTTTTAATGTACATCCAAAGTATTTTTTTCCACAAATCGTATTCAAACCTGCCACAGAACTTTGTACAGGGTGCTCAAAAGTGTGCAAAATGGGGCAAAATGTGTTAGTGTGATCTTGCTGCAACTTATGAGAGAAATAAATATGGGTAATCAGCTAATAGCAGGGTATTTAGTTTTAACCGAGTCAGATGACAAGCTGCGTGTGTCCTACAAGTTTATTTAATACTTATCAACATATATATATATATTTGAAATTTTTTATACAAATGGTATGTTGACACCTCCAATAAAACATAACTTTTTGCATGGCCAAAACAAGTGAAACAGGAAGGGTAAATTTTGGGATACTGTTTCCTCATATATACAGGTAATTATAATAAGATATACAGATGCCAGTATATAGATCTCCGCTATAGATATAGCGCTGCCAGTACCTTTGTTATCTTACAATAATTTAAGCGCTGGTCCTCATTTGTTCTTTATTATAATTTGTACCTTGAGGATTTCATGTATTTGTCCTATGTTGTGTTCGTCTTTGAATCCTAGTTGTTAGCACTCGCTTGGTGAGCGGGCTGACTTCATTAACATGGATTCTCTGTATGCACATGTTGTGCACCGAGGGCTAGCTATGTGAAGACTAGCGCCGTTATAAAGAAAAGGTAGGCAGATCTTTTTGAGGATCTGCCAAGTTCCTTTCTTTCGGCCCTCTCTTTGCTACGTGTTTGGGTACGGTAAGCTCCCTTGGGCACAGACGTCTGCATATGGCTATGTATAGCACTGCCAGTACCTTTGTTGGAGTTATCTTACGATAATTTAAGCGTTCGGTCCTCATTTGTTCTTTATTAAATATAGATCTCCGCCGTATGCCTTTGTTTTGGAGGGTCAGTAATACAACTGCATAATGGAAAAAATGCATAGTATTTTCTGTCCATAGTGGCTCCAGTGGACACCACACCAATATGGACACTTGAGCTCAGCACTGATCTATTTTCAACACACACACACACACACCTTAACTCCACAGTGATTTTCTGTCCTGATTGCAAACTCTCTTCGTCCATTGCGGACACAGTCCTTCCGTGCGCTAGTCGCCATCTCTAACCACAGAGCTATCGAGGTCCTGTTTGCAAGACATCGTCTGCCCCACAGCTACTTATTTCCTTGGCCACGTCACGAGCATTCCAAAGGAAAGTTTTCTGATGAGGCTGATGGTGACGAAAGTGATAAACCAGCTGTCATATCAGCAAAGGAAGCCGTGGGACATGCCAAGTCCCTGATTGCTCTAGCAGCACCATCAGGACATAGCAAATTTCTCTCGGCAGCCATGTCCATGAAGACTGTGTTAGAAGATATGTTAGGCAAGGGGCACCAATCTTACATTTCTGACCTTCTTTGCATGCAAAAACTACGCAAGCTGATCTCAGATGGCATTTATTATTGTTGGTGATTGAATAAACTTGACTATTCCATCATTTTGTCTATGTTTTGCTTGTTTTGTTTTTTTTTACATGTACCTACTGTATGCTGTAGTCTAGTGTTTAGTGCTGTATGATCACTTAAAGACACATGGTCTTGCAGACCTCCAGCAGATGAGCGCCCACCTGTCTCAGAGGGACAGCTTTAGGTAGTCCCAAGGGTGCCCGCTACTAACACATGCCCATGATCTGGCTGCCAAAATGCAGCTGGCCTTTTGGTTCTTTTGAGCAGTATACATATGTATTTGTAAATCAGAAATGGTAAAGCTCAAGGCCAAAGGTCACTCTGACTTTTTTGTGTCAGTTCCGAGATGGTATGGCAATGATGTGGTTCTCAAATACCATTCATGTGTGTGTGAGGGGGGTGGGGGTGGATCCATGTGGCAGATATAATGATGAAATCGGACATGATGTTAGTGAATACCATTTGGTAAATTAAATGATAGCATTTGTTTAAAGAATTTGCGGAATACTGCTTTATATATGCAAGGTCCAAAATGAAAAGCATTATGTGTTACATGTAAAAGTTCTGCTAGTGATGTGCTGGCTGCTATAGTGTCCCCATGCTTAGCACTGTTTCTCACACATCGCTCAACAGGATCTGTTCTCATTGTCTTTATGTCACACTCAACATTGTCAAAATTGTGTATTTATAATACATACAAATTTTGTTACTACCTCAATGTACTCCACATCATACAATATTCTGTCCATTTTAAGCGATCATGCTACTCATATTTTTGGCAAAACTTCGTAAAAGTATGGTGAAATTGGATGGTTAAACAGCCTCAACAACAACCTTCCACCTCTAACTATCCCCCTCTCCCACCCTCCAAAAAAAATGCTAACAAAAAATCCTGGCAAACTGCTATGTTCAGAACAGAAAAAAATAAAGTCTAAGCAAGTTTTAAGAATTATTCTAATTTCTAAGGGTATTTTTAAACAAATGTGGTCGAGGTCTAGGAGCTTCTGCCTTAGGATTTCAAATAATGGATATCAGACCTACAGTTATAAAAGCATATGCATTTGACATGAGCTTAACAGATGGCAAGAAGATGCTGTTTTCTGTGGAACATGGCAATCCATGAGAGGCAGGGAAGGGTTTTGTAGGGTTTGGAAAGAATCATATGGTCACAAACAACCAAAACTGTTTCTTAACTGCTTTTAACATCAGCATTTATCCTGCCAAACTTGAATAAAAATATTACCATGCATAATACATAGCTCTGCATTTCTCATGGCAAATAGGATTATGCAAGTAGTTTCTCCTAGTCAATTTGAGCATCAGTCATGAACACTTTTCTGAGAAAAGATCCTGAACAATATTTTGGCTTTCTTATACAAAGCACCAAGAGTACTGACCATCGTTTTGAAATAGTGTGCTCGGAACAGCATTTACATATCCACAAAACCTAAACTGTTGTGAGTAGAAACGTTGAGACTGGGCTACCCTGAGAACTCACAAGTTTAACAGCACATATCACAAGAAAGGACAGGAAGTAGCCACACAATGATGGCCAATGATCAGCCAATAGACAATAAGACAACAGTTGTTAAAATCATCTGGAGTCCTACAGCGGACTATGCTATGTCCATGGTCTTCTGATCGACAGGTACTGCCCTGTAGACTTACGGATTTAGATACAAAATGAGGACCAAAAGTCAGTGGCTGAACCTATGTGCACCTGAGGCCCCCACTTTGCCACAAATCAACTGATACCTCTGAGGTATCGAGACAAAAGTCCGTAACTGTGATCTCTCACAGATGCTCTGACAATTACTGACAGTGATCACATGGCTTACAGGTAAGGCAGTTTCAGAGTATAATAATCATGAGACCAAACTGGCTTTTATTAATATATCTTTTGTTAAATATGTACATTTGTGAAAATGCCTGAACACTGTTTGCTCGGTTTAACAAAGTGTTGGTCCATAAGGTTGGTCAGAGCCAGACGTACTAAAACAATCTAGCCCAAAGTTTGGCCACTGCAAAACTACTCAGAAGACACAAAATTAATTATAATAGGTCTCAAGTCCCACTATGATGAAAACTAAAATTAGAACACTGAAAAAAATCCAGTAAACACCAGACTGCCTCATGGTTAATAATACTGCTCTGTTTTAAAGCTTAACTATTAAGCATATTTGTGTGGGTTCAAATGATAGACTATTTATTGGCAAGCTTTACAAGTGATAACTGGAAATTAAAAGGTTTGATTTGGGGGAAGTATGTATGATCTGGTGCTACTGCCATTTTCCTTACGATGGGGAAGGGACTAGGCCCATTTTCTGTTCCCCAGCATTAGTTATATATAGGCCCAAGTTTTCAATATCCTTACTTCATGCATAAAGCACCCTAGCTGCTTGTTTTTGTTTTTGGGGAAAGCATTATTTCTTTAAAGACTTACAGGGTCATTTCCTTGTCTTTTTTTTTTTTGAAATGGTCAAAATACAATGAGACAGTATGTAAACATTAGATGTCAAAATACAATGTGACAATATCTAAAAATTAGATGTCTGATGTCTTCCTGAAATAGTTCATAAATGTACTCCTACATAGACAATAACAATATATACCAGCCAAAACCAGTAACAGAGATGTCTGTTGCAAAATAAAGTGTGTATAGGATGATACAAACAAACACCAATTTTACAAAATGCTGAAGAAAGATTATCACACTAGCAATATAGATAAATAGCCCCAAACCAGACGAACACCCAAAAATGTTTCGATGAAAGTGAAACTAGCAATCCCTAAATTCATACTTTCAGAGACATCAGAAAAATGTGTATTTGTTTATTTTTAGTGACAATTTCAATGTATGATCTACTCTTAAGGTGCAAGACATGCAAATATACTGAAATTTGCACTCTCATCACTTGTGTTACCATTGCATCTAGTTATCAGGATGTTATTCACCACATATATTGACCAAAATGTGTCTCTGCATCATCAGTCAAACTAGCTCCAATTCACTTTTACAATGCACTGTTTTCCTTTTTATGCATGTTAAAGGGTTGGGAGCATATAACATAACTTGCTATTTACTTTTGAGAATGCATCTGGTTGTCATCGGGAAGCGGACAGCTAAGTGGTTAGAGCACTGGCTTCCGACACTAAAGGCACTGGTTTGATGCCCATGTGCTGCACCACACTTTCCCCAGCTGGAAATGTGTCCCTGACCCATGTGCTGCACCACACTTTCCCCAGTCGACCCTGGTGGAAAGGTCATGCAGTGAGGGACAAGAGATAGCCACCGCCCTCAGGCTTACAATGCTGGCCAATAGAAAACTGGGGTCTAATTCACTCCCGAACAACCTAAAAAAAAGTTGATGGGTCAGCCTTTACTTTAACTTGGTTGTCATCAGCATGCAAAACACTCCTTACTTTCCAAACTTCATGAATGCATCAAGAATATGAACTATCAGTACAAATTTACAGATTTCATGTAGCTGAGAAAAGGCTATCACCAGATTTCCATATTAGGATGTAAAATTAACAATTGTCTGTCAACTCAGGGGAGAATTGAGGGGGAGCAAGTGGCCCCCCACCCCCACCCCCGCCCCCAGCAGAGAGAGACCAAGAGATGGACGTTATATTATGGCTTTGTGTCAGCAATTAGAAATGGCCAAGATAAATTTGACCAGTCCTTACTGCCGCTCAGGTGTATACTGACTTTTATCCTTTTCTTTCCCACCCCCACCCCCCCACCCCCATCCAAGAGAACCACGATCTGCCCCTGCAACTTTCATTCTTTGTAAGTCTGATAAGTCCTAGCTGATATTTACCAATCTGTTCCTACATATCCAACGGTGAGGAGAAGTGTTAATCATTGCCTCATTTGTACAAATATTTACCTGTTGTTGGGAGTATTTGGGTATCGGCATATAAGACAATGTGTACCAGCCAAATTTTACATTGCTGTCATTCATAACTGAATATTATCAGGTCAATTTTACATATTTCCAGCATATAATACTGAAAAATTATATTGCTCTAGTTACATAAAATTAAATATATGCTTTTCGTTTTGAGGACCGATTTCTTTAGTCTCAGGATGAACAAAGCATGTATCTTCCATGTTTGACAGTGCATTATGAATCAGAATCTTAATCTTACTTTGCTGTAGATGTAGTGTTGGAAAGTCCTACAATGTTTCAAAAATATTTATCCCTTGGAGTATTTATCCTAGAATGTCTAATTACAAAGTATATATCTGCACATTTCTTATATCACACCTTCAAATATTCTTAATTCCCATTTTATAATTCTCATATGGGGGGGGGGGGGGGCGCCAT